>JAJEJO010050470.1:0-12067 GCA_020662805.1 Glaucomys volans
CAAGGTAGCAACCTTGACATTATATTAAAAAAAAATATATCAAATGCTGATACATCATCATTGAGCAAACACACTCTGATGAGACTAGACTGTAACACTAATACCAAGGCGAGGATTCCCACTTTCACCATTTTGTTCAACACAGGACTGGAACTATCAGAGGAGAAAATCAGTGAACTTGAAGATACACTGATAGAGAATCAAAAGAACAGAGAGAAAATAAATGAAGAAAAATGAACAGAGCCTCAGAGAAATACAAGACATATTTAAACACACTAACATAAGTATAATAAAAATACTAAAAGAAGAAAGAGAAGGGAGCAGAGAAAGTATTCAAAGAAATAATGACTGAAAACTTCCCAAGTTTGCTGAAAACATTAATCTGTACATTCAAGACTCTCAACAAACTCCAAGCAGGATAAATGCAGAGATCCACACTTCATAGTAAAAATGCTGAAAATCAAAAAGTTTGAAAGTAGGAAGAGAAAAACAACTCACAAAAAGGAAGCCCAATAAGACTAACGGCTAACTTCTTTGAAGAAACAATGGAGGCCAAAAGGCAGTGGGATGACATTTTCAACATACTATAGAGGAAGAAGGAAAACAAAACAAAACAAAACCATTAGCCAAGAATCTATCAACAAAATTACCTTTAAAAAGTGGAGATGAGCCCAGCATGTCAGCACACACCTGTAATCCCAGTGCCGCAGAGGCTGAGGCAGGAAGATCTCAAATTCCAAACCAGTTTCAGCAATGGTGAGGCACCAAGCTAGAGAGAAAAAAGGAAAGGGAAGGTGAAAATAGAAGGGAGACTAGTAAAGTGGAGGAAGGGAACTGGGGGAGGTAGGGTGGGACGGGAAGGTACTAGGAATTGAAACTGATCAAATTATATTATGTGCATGTATGAATATATAACAGATCCCATTATGATGTATAATCATGTGTAATAATGTGCTATTATGTACAATCATAATGCATCAATAAAAAAACTAAAATAAGATCTTTAGGTCAGCCCTAAACCAATATAACTTAATGGCCTTACATAAAAGGGAAAACTTCGTGCAGTCAGACATATAGAGAGAATATCATATAAAGACAGACACAGAGAGAAGAGAAGTTCATGTGAAGACAGAGGCAGAGACTGGAGTCACATGGCTACAAGTCAAGGAATGTTAGGGCTACCTGAAGCTAAAGGGCAAGGAGAAGTCCTCTACTGTAGATTGCAGAGGGAGCTCAGCCCTGCTGACTCCTTAAATTGGACTTAAAATTTACAGAATGGTGAGATACTAAATGTCTGTTGTTTAAGCCTCCCAGCTTGTGAAATTTGGTTATGTCAAAGTGCAGGGCAACCAGCAAGGTGGCTATTGCCAAAGGACAAATAAGAAGCAGCCCTCAGGTAGGGACACAGCAAGCTGAGGTCTGGTTCCTGGTGCATTTTGAAAGCAGAAATGACAGTGGGGGCAGAGGCAAAGTTCCTTGCAAGGAACCCCAAGACCAAGGAGAAGTCTTTAAATTTAGAATATCTAAGGGAAGATCAAGGGGCCCTCTTGAGGTTCTGGGGAAGTAGGGGATGTACCCAAGAATAACAAGCAGAGGGAACCTAGGGCACAATATCTCTCCTCTGTTTCTGTGGAGCAGCAATAAGAGGGTCAGGTTGGAACACATTTAACACAAATTGCCGTATTAGCCACAGGTGCATCACTGCAGAGGCATGCCCAAGTCCTGAAGATGCTCAGCACTTACTGAGGGAGGGAGCTGGTCAGAACTGCAGAGGTGGTTGTTGTCCAAGGCGGTCACCATTCCTGTGATTGAGAGCCAACACCCATGCACCCAGTCCAATGATTCTCCTAGGATGCCTGAGAAATTAATTAAGTTAATTGGATTTTTTTTTTTTTTTTTTTTTTTTGCAGGGGGAGTTAGGTCTAGAGGGGTCGGAAAGTAGGAACAGGCAGAGCCTGTCGACTCTTGAGTATTTGCTACTATCCGTTTTACCTTTGATAAGGGTCCATTCAAAAGTTCAACTGCCTTGTTTTGCACATGAGGACATTAAAGGCCAGAGAAGATGAATAAATTTCCAGATATTCCTGACTTGATGCTCCTAAGAAAATCCTGAACCATTCCTGGGGAGCCTGTCACAAAGTGCTGCTAGGTCTGGAAAAGGCAATCACATCACAGCAGGTGTCAATCAAGAGAGGCATTGAGGGGCTGGGGTGTGGCTCAGTGGTAGATTGCTTGCCTAGCATGTGTGAGACACTGGGTTTGATTCTCAGCACCACAGATAAATAAAGGTTCATCCACAACTAAAAAAAAAAAAAAAAGAGTGGTATTGAAATTAAAGAACACTGTCCATCTGTCACAAGCCAACACAGGGACAGTAGCAGTGTCCCAGGCCCTCACCCAGCCCTGGTCCAGGCTCCTTTATATGAGGGCTATTGATGCCTCTCCTATTGAGCAACTTGAGGGGCATGGGATACTCACTTCTTTCTTTGAACATTCAGCACCTGCAGATATGCCTAGCACACAATAGGCACTCAGTCCACCTTTGCTCACAATACTGATGATAGTGAATGAGAGAGATTTGCATAAGGAATGAGGCCGCAACAAGAAAACCTGCATGTTGGCTTGGGGCAGCCCCGCCAGTCTGCACTCTTTAACTCGCCATCCCCTTAAATTTATTACAAAATATTAATGGCTTTGGTAACTCTTGGGCTTTTCCTAATTCTTTATCAGGAGTGCTAGCAAGCGTGCCAACACTCCACTTTTTTGCACTGAGTCCATTGCTTCAATACTGCGATTACTGCTAAAGCCACCAGGACACCTTGGCTCTAAGCTCTGATGGCATTGTGCAGTTGAGCCTCAGAGGATCAGCACAAATGCTTTCTGGAATACAGCTGGGCACCAGCAACCAACCTCTCAACTCCTAGGCTGTTTCCCCCTGCTGCTCACACCTGCCAGCTGCGCTCTTGTGAACTTTCCCACTTCTGACAGAGGCATGGTCCGCTGGCAGTGAGCTCCCCAGGATGGGCTTCCACGCTGGTGAGGTCTCTGGGGAATAAAGGCCAGACCAAGATGGGAGATGAGAACATCAAAGACCTACACAGCCTCTTGCCCAGCCCACACCTTCACTGCTAGAGTGAGGAATGTCCCCAGACCTCTGCCTCTGGCTGCAGGCATGTGCCTAACAGCCTATTCCTGCCCTGAAAAGCAGACAGCATGAGTGTCTGTGCTGGGCCTGTGAGAACAGCCCCATTTCCCTCCGCTGCTCAGGCTTGACAACCTTTGGAGTTTTCTCGATTCCGAATACAGTTTGGGATGGAACTCTTGAGATTTTCCTGTTGCCTCCTCCTTGATCTCAGAATCTAAACTCAGCCTCTTAGACTCACCCAGCTTTGTATAACTGGCCCTCCCTATCAGCAGGTTCTGTATCTGTGGATTCAACCAACTACAGATCGAAAATACTTGAAAAACATTTGTGCCTGTACTGACCATGTAGAGACTTTTTCCCTGGTCATTACAGTACAGAATGCATAATCAGTACAGTAGAAAAAGTATTTACACAGTACTGACATTGTATTAGGTATTATAACCAATCTAGAGATGATTTGTGTTATTCAGGAGGATGTGTGTACATTATATGCAAATAATTTTGGTATCCAAGGGGTCCTGGAACCAATCTCTTGTGGATACTGAGGGACCACTGTACTTCATTCTCTGAGCAACCCCTTATTTCTCAGATTATCAGTCTTCTGATCATCTGACCAATTACTGCCTAATTCCAAGTCTAGTGAATGGTATAATCCATCCCTGTTCAGCATCTTGGTCAGCATCTGTGACAAAGGAGTTACCACCCCCTCCTCACCCATACATATCCACATCTCGTTATAAGTCACATTTTGGCAGGAAGAAAGAACAAACATGTAGTCACTCACCTCAAGCTGCTAATTAGGTAGACACACCTTGAAAAATTTAACCAGATATAGTCATGAGTACTTAGTCATCTTTGTTGTATGAAAATAGCCCCCTGTACTGCACCTCTGTCCCTTGTTGTTTGACCCAGCCCAAGGAAACTTGACCCAGCTGCCAGATGGGTCTGCAGGACTCTTACTGTGACTTTCATGACAGATTCACAAAGATGGTCCATGATTCCCAGGAGTTTGAGGTCTTAAATAGAAAGGTAAGTAAAGACCAAATCAATAAAAACCATGAGACCAAAACCAAGGAGCCAGAGAGGTTTGACAGCACAGATGGTTGGCAGGTGGGGGGCAGGGACAATGTGACCAGGCCATTGACAAGTGAGATCATGAGAGCTAAGTGTGCAGCCTGACCTGGGTGAAGGGCACCTGTGAGCTCTTCTTCTTTACCACAAACTCACAGCCCACAACACGTGTTTGTCACGATTCCATTGCTGTGACAAATACCTGATAAAAGTCAACATAAAAAGGTGTAAAGATTTATTTTGGCTCACAGTTTTAGAGGTTTCACTCCATGGTCAGTTGGCTCCGTTGCTTTTGGGGCTGTGGTGGTAGTGTAATTCATGGAGAGAGTATGCAGAGAAAACTGTTCATCTCATGACAGGCAGGAGAGAAATAGAGTCAGTAAGGAGCTGGGGTTTCAATATCCCCTTCAAGGCCACACCCCTAGTGACCTAACTTCCTTCCACAAAGCCTCACTCCTAAAGGCTCCCCCACCTCCTAGCAGGGCCAATTGTTGGGTCCAAGCCTTTAACACGTGGGCCTTAGTGGTGCACTCAAGACCCCCAACTTCAGCACATCCTGATCCAGGCTGACTTCACCCCATGAATGGGAATATCAGAAACTATTTCCTTGGTAGGAGACAGGACTGGTTCAGGTGGAGTGGGTGGAAAAGGAAAACTTCAGGCCTGCCATACCACCTTGAAGAGACTCAAAGTTATGAGAAATAGAAAGTTCAGTGGTTCATTTTTAACATATAGTATTTAGCCTTAATTGGGACATACAATCAATATTAGCCATTTTAACTATAGCCCTTCCCTTTGCCCACCCCAATTTTAAAATTAGCCAATCACCTAGATTGTAACCCTGAGCAACTGCAAGAGTACTGGAAGAGGCAGTACTACATTAGGGATAAAATCAGGCTGACTACTGCCCAGGCGGACTTGCTTGCAAGATTTTCTTTAGTAGCACGCCCTTCTGCAGCAGTTAAGTTTGCTTATGCCAAGTAAGAAATGATGGTGGGCATAGCAGCAGGAGAAAGTGCATCAAGAGGAGGGTATTGAATGTAATCTGTAAAGCAGCAGCAAGAGACCCTGCTGCTTGGTGCAGCCAGAACAGTGGACAGAGAAGCATCATGGTTTAAAAGAAATAGAATGAAATAAACACACTGCTTATGTGAAGATCTTGCCCTGCACCCTACTAGCTGAGTGACCTCTTCAAGCCTCAGTTCCCTTGCCTGCAAATGCTGCTGACAGTTGTCAGATGCTTTCCGTGCCTGCCTACACCAGGCAGCACCTCTGGTTTCAGCTGCAACTGGTGCAGCTGATTCTGTTCTGCATCGTCTCACAGTCCTGCCAACAGCTCTGCCCAGGAGAAGGCCAGGAGCTGCCTCAGCTCTTATGCTGCTGGCACCTTCTCTCAAGCAGAGATGACTAACTCTGGGGAGTTAGTGTCTCATCAGCAGCCCAGAACAGAGGCCCTCAGGAGCTGCTGGGTCAGCTGGGGGACAATTAACCTCCCCGGCTTGGGACAAAATCTGCTCTGTGTGCTCCTTAGAGTCCTGGGAGTCAGGCATCTCTCACCAGCAACAGCAACCTCCATTGCAGTCTCTGGATTGAGGATTCCTCCTCTCTCTCTTTCTGCTCTCTCCTTCCTGTCACAGGGCTCACGTTCCCACAAAATTTTAGTGCTTCAGCCACATCCTTGCCCCAGGGTTCCGGATCCAGAGAACTCAAACTGAGAGAAACATTTTCCTTTTGGGGCAGTTGGAAGAACTAAAGGAGATAATCCATTCAGAGCTTTTGGAAGAGAAAAAGTGGACTCAACTGACAAAGAAAGAAGCAGCCCCCAACCCTCATGAGCTGGTCTGATGCTCACAGCTGGGCCACATTATTCTCCCACTGAGCAAAAATGATCTCACGGAACACCAATATTAATCACGATCACTTGGATACCACAGTACAGTGAGACAATAGCAAGTCACTGTGCAACCCACAAAATACCAAGCTTCTCTTCTCACTGTCTGTTTCTCTCCTACTTCTTCTTTACCAAATGCAGCTTTAGCCTCATTCTAGTCTGTCCTTCCAATGAATAAGACCTTTTAGATTCCCAATGATTGCCTTACTAGCAGGCAGCAAAGCCCTCCATTCTTGACACTTCCCAAATCACACAAGCAAAGCCTGCATCTACTCCAACTCCTTCCTCACCCTGTCGCTAAGATGCCCTGTTCCCTAATCCAGGCCTGTTTTGCCTGCCAAATAATATGCCAATCACTGAGCCAAGCGACAAGATTTGCAAGAGAGTTTATTTACAAGGAGGTCAAGCATGGAGGTGGGAGACCCAAATCTCAAATCTGCCTCCCTGGAGATAGGGTTTGGGATGAAGAAGCGTTGTGGCTTAAGGCCTGGGGAAAAGGGACCAGAGATAAAGAAATCAGTAGTACGTGCATGTATGATCCATCTTCATGGCTTTCCATGGAATGCATGTTCGGAAAATGACAGTGTTTTTATGATCTGAGGGTAGAGTTTTGGGCCTCCTGACATCACCCATCAGACATCAGCACAGGCCCAAGTGAAGAGTCAGTAGTTTCCACAAAAATGGCCTTCAAGTTCCTGAAGAGTAACCCAGGCAACTGTGATCACCATATCCCTTACATGAGAGGTGTTATCTGCAGTAAAGCTAATAATATGTAGAGACTAATACATAATATGGGAGACTAATAATATGTAGCTGTGTGACCTTGTTTTTTGTCAGCTTTTTCACTGCTCTGACTAAGAGACTTGACCAGAAGAACTGTAGAGGAAGAAAAATTTATTTGAGGACTCACAGGTTCAGAGGTTTTAGTCCATAGAAGGCCTGCTGCATTCCTCAGGACTCAAGGTGAGGCAGAACATCATGGCAGACGAGAGTGGCAGAGGGAAGCTGCTCACATGATGATCAAAAAGCAGAGAGACTCTACTCCCCAGATACAAAATATATACCCCAAAGTCATGCCCCACTCCATTCCCTGCCTCCTTCAGCCATACCCCACCTGCCTTCAGTTACCACTCAATCCCATCAGGAGATTAATTCACAGATTGGGTTAAGGCTCTTATAACCCAATCATTTCTTCTCTGAACCTTCTTGCATTGTCTCACATGTGAGCTTTTGAAGAACACCTCACATCCAAACCATAACAGACCTCCAGAATTACTGATTTTTAAAGCCAACTAAAAGCAAGGAATTTTGGGGAGGTGGTGCAGAAGGGTTGAGTCAGAAGAAAAAGTACAAAGTATTGGTCTGTGTAAATGGGGCAGGCCAGCTGTGTTTGTTGCCTGGTAATTATCAAGGTTGAGAATCTGTCCTTCCATGGGGTCTTGGAGACAGAGGTCTTATGCTTTCAATGGCTACATTCTTGAGAATGGCTCCCAGGTTCCTGAGGGATGTTTATGAGCTGCAAAAACTAGATATTTATAATCATAAATCCTTCTTTTGGCAAATGGTCAGCAGATGGCTATGGCCTATTGAGCAAAGACCTGCAAAGATGTGCCTAACAGCACAGGGAGGAGCATCTAGGAGGAAGCCAGGCCAGGGGACAGGGCCTCCTTCATCCAGACCTCTAGCCAAGCACCTGCTCAGCTATTTCATAAGCACATATTAGACACCTAAAGTTTTTCAAGTGCTGAGCAGCTTCAGGTTGCTGCTGAGGGGCAGGCCAATCAGTCCAAGGCATGAGCCCTACCCTGGAGGATTTTTATGACCTAGTAAAGTCCAGAAGCATCTGGAGTCAGACTAGGTGGCTTCAGGGGCACAGTTCCTGCCCTGATCACCTTCACTGTTGTGGTCATTGAGTCTTTTTACTGGGCTCTCAGAGGCCACAAAACATCTGTAACTACATCAGACTTAATGGAATATTTGTCAAATGTTTTTCTTGTTAAAAAGTTGGGCTGGATAAAGAAGAATAAAATTATGGCATTTGCAGGTAAATGGATGGAGTTGGAGATGATCATACTGAGTGAGATTAGCCAATCCCAAAAAACAAAAGGCTGAATGATTTCTCTGATAAGCGGATGATGATACATAATGTGGTGTGAGAGGGAGGCAAGAATGGAGGAAGGATGAATTGCATAGGGAAAAAAAAGAGGGTGGGATCGGGGAGGGGGGTAAGAATAATAACAGAATGAGACAAACATCATTACCCAATGTACATGTATGATTACACAAATGGTGTAACTCTACTTGTGTACAACCAGAGAAACAACAGCTATACTCCATTTGTGTACAATGAATCAAAATAAATTAAAAAAAAAAAAGTTGGGCTAGGCACAGTGGCACACACCTGTATCCCAGCAGCTAAGGAGGCTGAAGCAGGAGGATCACCAGTTCAAAGCCAGCCTCAGCAAAAGCAAGGCACTAAGCAACTCATTGAGACCCTGTCTTTCAATAAAATATAAAATAGGGCAGGGGATGTGGCTCAGTGGTCCCTGAGTTCAATCCCTGGTACCCACCCCCCCAAAAAACTTGGAAATGGTGGTGCATGCCTGCAATCCCAGCAAATCAAAAGGTTGAGGCAGGAGCATCACAAATTAGGTCTTTAAAAAAATGCAAAGGGCTGGGGATGAAGATCAGTGGTAAAACACCTCTGGGTTCAATTCCCAGATCTATCTCTCTCTCTCTCTCTCTCTCTCTCTCACACACACACACACACACACACACACACACACACACAAACACACACCCACAAATACTACACACCACTAATAAACATATTTAAGAATCTCTTCTGGAAGTATGGTCCGAACAATTTTATGTGATATTGAACACTTCCAATAATCAAGTTCAATGTCATGAGTGATAAGTCATATTGGTGTTTTGTACTCTTGATGGACTGGTAAAGAAAGGCATTTCAGTGCTGTGGTCTTCTTCTCAGAAACCCAGAATCATGGTCAAAACACAAAGGAAGCATCAAACAAAGCTGAGGGACATTTTAAAAGTGTTTTATTAATATTCCTCAAAACTGTCAAGGTCATCCAAAAGAGAGAAAGTCTGAGAAATTGAGAAATGTCACAGCCTAGAAGTCTAAGGAACATGCTAGCTAAATGACAAGCAGGACAGAAAAAGGACATAAGGGAAAAAGTAAGGAAATCTGAATATAATATTGACTTTGATTAATAATATCTATATTGAGCATTGGCTCATTAATTGTTGGTAAGATAAGATACTAGCAATAGGGGAAACTGAGTGCTGGGTATATGGGAAATGGGAACTTTGTGTACTATCTTTGTGGTGGAGATAAAATGGTGTCACATGGACCCTATTTGAGGAAACTGAGTGTGAAATTCAAGGTCAACTCATCCTATGAGTAGCTAAAATTTGTCATCTTTCTTTGATATTTTAATAAAGTTCCCCAAACTAATTCATTTATTTTTAAAAATCAGAAAAATGTCATTTTATTAGTCAGGATTCTCTAGAGAGAACCAATAGGAGACAGATGATAGATAACAAAGAAGTAAGTGGATGGATGGATGGATGAATAGATAGGTAGATAGATAAGAGATAGGTGGGTAGATGGATGGACGGATAGACAGGTAATAGGTGGATGAATAGATGGACAGGTAATAGATATAGAGATAGGTGGATGGATGGATAAGTAGGTAGATAAACAGATAATGTAGTTATTTATTAGGGAAATTGGCTCACAAGATTATGAAGACTGAAAGTGGGGGCGCTTCTGGTGCATCTGGAGTTCAAAGGCCAGAGAGCCTGGAGTTCTGTTGTCCAAAACCAGGAGAAGGTTGTCCCAGCCCCAGGAGGGACAGTAAACTCACATTCCTCTTTTTGTTCTATCTGAGCCTACAAGTGACTGGGGGATGCCTGTCCACATTGAATATGATGGATCTTTTCCACTCAGGCCACTGACTCACCCACCAATCAGCCCTGGAAACACCCTCCAGACCTAGAAATAATGCATTACCAACTATCTAGGTTCCCTGGTAAGGTGGACACCTAAAATTAGGCATCACTCAAGTAAATCAAGTAAGATGAAAGACTGCCTTTATTTCTGCTGAAATTCCACTCGTCTCCCGGCAGCTAAGGTCTGGGTTTCCATTTTGCTTCTGTGTATTTATAAACACACAGATGGAATCACTTGGAATTAATGAAGCGCAAGAAAGCTTTCTTACTATGTAGTTCCTGTATTAGCCTTTTGCTGGATTTCAAGTATTTTAGATCTTTTCCCTCCCTGAGTTACTTGAAAATTATGTATTTTATTTCTATTTATATGATGCTACACTTACATTTGGCAATGATACTTGAGCGTTTTTCTATCAATATTGAGAATTAATCAGCATCTATAATTTTCATACTCCAACAGGGTAACACTGGTATCGACATTTTATCTACTCCCCCTTTTGAAAATTGTGCATCATGGAAGCTTTAAATACAAACAAGAGCTTACCATGGAGTATAAAGAATTCTGTATTTCTCATCAGCTTAAATATGAAGAGTATATACCAACTCACAGCCAGTGTTATTTTATCAATATCTCCATCCATTTGTTCCTCCACATCATTTTGAAGCATATCCCAGATATCTATCACTTTATCTGTAAAATTTTCAGTATCTGTCTCAGAAAGGCCTGACTCCCTTTTACATGTAACTACAATATCAGTATCACACCCATGAATCAATAACACCATCTAATATCTAGCAACTATCCAGAATTGCAATTGTCTCATAAATGTCATTGATGTTTTCCTTTTCCAATACACATGACAATTGGGTGATATCTCTTTAGCTTCTAGGTTTCTTTTCCATGTTTTATTTTTTTTCCTTATAATTAATTTGTTGAAAAAATAAACAAGTTTATACAATGGTTTCTCAAATCTGGCTTTGGTGATTTCAAGCATGGATGTCCTCTAACAAGTTTTCTAGTCCTCTGTATTGGTAGTTAGATCTATAGAATTGATCAGACTCCACCTAGGTATGTTTGGCAAGAATACTTGGTAGATGGCAGTGTGAGCTTCCATCAGGAGGCAGGGACTGTCTGGTTGTATTTTTGTGATGCAAATATCCCATTATGCTCCATCCCTAGATCTGAGATTGTGATATTCAAAATCCACTACTATTCTTTCTCCATTTAATAGTTAGAATACTTTGATAAAAGTAAATGTCTTCCCATCTACTATTGTTATGCCTTGTGGCAGAGTCAGTAAAGAGAAGAAAACATAAATGCTTAATTCTTTCCTTTTCTTTCCCAGTTTCCAAAATAATGGCATCATGCCCCAGTATTCTCAAATGTTGTCCCATTAGATTTACTCTTCTTGTCCCTGCTATCTTAGTACTCATGCACTCATGCATTGAAACATATTTGATGTGCTTCAATCCACTGTAGTCATCATCCTCAGTGATATTTCAAATTGTCCAACTCATTAGCCAGTTGGGACCTCTTGCCTTGCTCGGGAGTCCCAGCTATGTTCAGATATTACAACATCACATTGTCTGGTCAGTCTCTGGAAATATATATGTTAAAAATCTACATGGAATGCTTTCATCCTGCCAAAACACTTTATTTGCACACACCTTGGAGAATAGAAAACATCTCAACCTGGCAAGGAGTGCATGAGTAGAGAGGAGCTCATGCCCTGGTGTGGAGACATACATACTCAACATTACACTTTATGCCTCTCTCCAATGGTCCAGGCAAAACAGCTAGTAGTGCACTTGGCAGCCAAGCAGCCACCCATGTACCCATGTGCATTCTTTGCTCCTGACCATTGAGAACCTCTGGTGTGAGACTGTATTTTCTTCTAACACTCTTTCTTATTGTTGTATAATGTACATATAATAAAATGCATAGGTGTAATTGTACAGGTTGGTGGATTTTGACAAATGCACAT
>JAJEJO010050471.1:4667-42242 GCA_020662805.1 Glaucomys volans
CTTCCTTCCTTCCTTCCTTCCTTCCTTCCTTCCTTCCTTCCTTCCTTTTCTTTTTTTCAGCAAAAGGGTTAGACAAAGTATCTGGCTACCTGGAACTGCATCTCCGTGTACTAGATATAAATTATCACTATGCTGTTATAGATGTTTATCATTATAATACTGTTAGTGATATAATATGTAATAATAAGATAGTATTATCATTATAATACTATTAGGGATGCTTTTAAATCTTTCTCCCAATTCCTTCCATTCAGCTACCCTCACAATTCCTTCATTCTCACATCTTCAATATCCATCCAGAGAACACACCCATTTCCATTGCTGAACTTCCCTTGTACTTCCAAAACAATCACAACTGCCTCTTACACACCTGATCCATCCTTTCCACAAATCTATGTACTGGTTGATTGATTGCTAAGGCTAAAAATATTTCCATTATCTCGGGAGATTTTATTTTAATACAAGCTAGGTTACTTTCCTCTAAAATAATAACTGTGGCATTTCAGGGATTTGCTAAACAATTGGGAAATTTCAATAGCTAAACCCAGGGTCAAATGAAATCATTGCTGTAAAAGCAGCATATGAACATTAATTGTTATTGCGGTCATATGAAACAATTCAAATTTTCCTATTTTTAATTCAATTTTTTGAGTGATCAGGGCCATAGGAACCATTGTAGGCTATTATGCCAAATATTAAAACTAATCTTTCAAAATCCCCTCTCCATTGTCAGCTTTTCCTTATAGTATCAGAGGGGTTTCTATATTAAATAATAGCAAATGATTTCAGATAAAATGTTCCTACAATAGTTAATCATAAAAAATAATTTTTTACTATATGATGCATTGGCCATTTAGAAAAAGAAAAGTCTCAGCTAATATGTCATTATGAAACTTTTATCTGCTTACTATTGACTACAAATACTCCTAATATCCCAAACCTTTTTGTTTTAATTTTAAGAAACTCAATTTTCAATAATGGTGTCTTGTCACATTCATACATCAACCGCTCCCACCTTTACATCAAGCTGGGTTATATTTTATTGTAGTAACTGATCTGTACCACATCATCTGCTGGCTGAATGGATCTTAATTGGTAAATAATCTGAGCTTCATTTTATTATGGATTTGGTTCTTGAAATACACAAGTAAATAAACTACCCAGAGCTATCGGTATTTCTTTGAATTTAAATTTCTATCTGAGTTTAGTTTTCCCCAGTATGTGCTGGAAGGCTACTTTATTTTGGTTTTCACAGTGTTCTAGCTGATGACAATTTACGAATTTTAAAAACTTGTTAATGTTAAGGCTGAAGAAGTGGCTATTCCAACTTAGAAGAACAAAGGGAAAGAAATGGTTTGAATTGCACAATTCCTTCACTGAGAGAGGAATTTTTCTCTGCCATGGAGAACCCTGCACATGTATCATGGCATGTTCAGCTATTCCTTTAGCAAATTGATCAGCAGGTATCATTGAGTCCTACTCTGTGTCTGGTAACCCAAAAGGATAGATGTATTTCTGGGGAATAAAACAGATACAGTGCCCACTCCCAGGGAACTTAACAATTAACCAAAGAAAGAGATGGGACATTGGGAAATGAACACATAAATGCACAACTGTATGTTTTATTAATACAAACAATAGAAATGAGTGAAGTACCATGATGGAAACTCTGGCTGGTGTTGGGGAACAGAGAGAAGGTTTATTTAGTTCACGTGCTCCAGGATCCTACAGTTCAGCAGTGATTTGAACAATGGGAACATTAGGCCCATTTCTATCAAGGCTGATCCTAGATTGTTGAGTGACTTAGTGATCACCACATATTCCTCAAAACAAATTTGAAGCTTGGGATTGTACATTGTGTCATAAAATAATTCTTTATCTCAAGACACGTACAATCACATAAGAAGCAGTAGGGAGCCCTAGAATATCCTATAGGGGTAAAAGTAAGCGCCTGCTTACATGTTCCCTCATTTGAGCAAAACTGGAGGGAAGCAGCTGGGAAATGCTTCAGCCTCCCATTACAATTATTTGAGGGTCCCTTTTCTTTTTCACTTCTCAAACTTCCCTTCCCTAACTGTCGAAGTGGCCCAGAAAAGCAAAAGAAATGATGGTAATCAGGAAATAATAGAGAGAAAATTCTTCATTATTTGGCTTTTAGATCAGAGCTTTCTAAAGCCAGGCAGAAAACGTATCCTTTTGATTTCAGTCAACAAATAATTATTAATCATGGTCTTTGCTCAGCAAAGATTCTAAGGAACAGTTTGCTTCATGATCTTCAGAAGCAATCCCACACCTTTGAAATGTGCTTTTCCATCTGGAAAAAAAAAAATCTCCAAAGTCCTTTTGTATCCAAATAATAGCATAGTGTTTATAACACACATATCACACGGTGGTTCCTTGCAGGCACACATCATTTCATGTAAGAATAGCAAGAGCCCTATACTAAAGACAGTATTATTCTCATTCTGCAGATGAGGAACCAATCTCAGAAATAATAATTAATTGCTGAAAGTCACACAGCTGGTTAGTAACAAAACTGAATTCAAACTCAAGCCCAGTTTCTTAAGCACGTGAACCTGACTTTTAAGTTCCATGGTCCATAGCTGGGAACCTGATTGTTCTACTTCTTTGAGAATGGGCTTATGGGACTTACTAATAATCTTGAAATTTTCTGATTTGAGAAACTTCACTCAGTTTCAACTTTCTTCTGGGTAGTCCAGACATTTATGTGATGGCTGTCTTTCCCATCAGTGGAACTGCTAACTTACGAGGTTGTGGGTTGTTTGAACATTAATAAGATGGGCATCCATGGATGACGCGTGGGGTTACCTGCCTACCACAACACCACGGTGGACATGGAGATCCTGGGAAGGGTTTGCTGGACATTGATTTTGCAGAATGAGTCAGGATGTCATGTTCCACTTCAGTAGTCTTTTAACCATTTTCACAGGGGATTGGTTCTAGGATCCTCCTAGACTACTGAAAAGTGTAGATGCTCAAGCCCTTTCTACAAAATGAGACAGTATTTGCCCCGAATCTGCATACATCTTCCTGTATGCTTCAATTCATCCCTAGATGACTTAAAATACCTAATGCAATGTAAAAGCTTTGGGAATAGTTGTTCTACTGCATTGCTTAGGAGATAATAGCAAGAAAAAAGGTGCACTTGTTCAGTACAGATATATTTTTTTTAAATTAGAAAAATTAATTGGTTGGCTTTGCAAATCCACAAATGCAGAGGAACAACTGTTCTTGGAGATCAGGGAGAAAAGAGTGCATAGACTTGTGGAAGCTTCTGGGTCTGGATCTAAATCTCAAACACATGTTCAATTTTTTTATTTTTTATTTTTTTTTAACAGACTGCTTTTCGAAGAGTTTTATATATCCAGAAGACCTGAGTAGAGAGTGCAGGAAGCCCCTGTATCACACATCTGTGCTGTACTGTTTCTCCTATTAACAGCTGTTAATGTAGTATATTTGTTGCAACTGAAAGCTGATGTGGAAACATTATTAAATGTATCTTTCTTCTGCTTTCTTTAGAGTTCACACTGTTTCATAGTATTATGGGTTTTGTCAATGCACAATGTCATGGATCCATCATTAGCATGATACAGAATAGTTTTATTGCTTAAAAAATGACCTGGGATTCACCTATTTCTTCCTTAACTTATTGATGTAATGGATATTTTTACTTTAAGTGTACTTAAAATTGCTACCTTCTCCAGCCCTGATACAATCCCCATGAATATTTATTTCTCAGAAATGCACCATGAGAAACTTGTAGAACTCCTGAAGATGAAATTCATGAAAAATGGAAGCATTGGAACCTCTGTAAAACTTGGTTCCTATGTTTTTTTGATTTTTTTATTTGTTCTTTTTAATTACACATGACTGTAGAATCTATTTTGACATATTTATACAAACATGGAACATATCTTATGCTAATTAGGACCCCAGTCTTGTGGATGTACATGATGGTGAGATTCACTATGGTGTGTTGGTATATGAGCATAGGAAAGTTATGTCAGATTCATTCCACTGTCTTTCCTATTCCCTCCCCACCTCCATTCCCTTCATTCCCCTTTGTTTAATCCACTGAAACTTCTATTCTTCATCCCCCTTGCTGTGGGTTAGCATCCACAAATCAAAGAGAACATCTGACCTTTGGTTTTTTGGGATTGGCTTATTTAACTCAAGCTTCATTTTCTAGCAATTACTCAATTACTTTTCTTTCTATTCTTTTTTTTAGGCTGGAGATTCAGCTCCATGGAAGAGCATTCACCTCAATTACCCTTTAAGTGATTCTCCCAGTTCCTAACTCCAGCAACTTCTGACACAAGTAAGCTGTGATTCTCTGTATCAGCTCTTACCCTAGTTTTCAGGAGAGCTGTTGACCCTTGACCTCAATTCTCTAATTGAATTAAGATGAATTGCTGATGTTCAGTTTGTTCAGCTTTGTTCTTGTTAGGAGGACAGAAGTGACAAGCTCTTTACATGTCAGAGTGGAAACTGGGAGATTAAATGAGTTTTGGAGAAAGTGCAGGAAGAAGGAACATTTGGTTATAAACCTGAGCGAATTCTGTTAAGTAGGAAACCCCTGCTTCATATGCCGGATTTCGCCTTCTTAGATATGGAATGTTGAATCTTAATATATAAATGGAAGAAAAGAACTCAATATATAAATAGTACTTAGGTCAAAAGGGCTTTAATTTGTTAAATTATTCTTGATAGATGCTTCTTTAACTGTGCTTCTTTAACTCTCCTTCTGGTAGCAGCTGTCTTCTGAATGTATTGGGTCCCCCCAGGAGGTCACAAGATTAAAAGAACAGGACAGAACATTTAAGCACATTTCCCTTCAGCACTTGTTATAAGCTTGGATCCAGAATGTCCCTCAGAGGTCCATGTACTGAAGGCTTGGTCTGCAGCGTATGCCATTATTGGGAGGTGGTGCAACCCTGAAGAGGTGGGGCCTAGTGGGAGTAGATTCGGTCATTGGGTCCATGACCTTCAAGGGGATATTGGGATCCTGGCTCCTTCTGGTCTTGCTCTTTGCTTCCTGGATGCCATGGGGTAACTGCCCTCCTCCCTGACACACTCTGCTATGTATAGTGTGCCTCCACAGGTCCAAAGGGAAAGGGCCAAGAAACCACAACTGAAACCGTGAGCCCAAATAAACCCTACCTCCTTTACAATGGATCATCTCAAGTATTTTGTCACAGCAATGAAAGCTGATTGATGTAGCAGCGATGCCCTGCATTTCCTTCTACCACTTCCCTGATTCATAAGCCTGTGATTAAAGATAAAATTTCTTCCTCAGTACCTTTTAATTTAAAATTTTCATGGGGTTCATGGATTTTCGTCAGACTGATCTTAATTTTTGTGTTTAAGTTTCACCTGCGATATTAACTGCTATTCTGTTTCTGATACCTGGTGGTGATAACTGGCTGTACCATTAACACGTCACTCAGGACCATGATCAAAATCTGGCCTTGACCTAAGCACAGAACCTTTCCAATGAGTCTATAAAGTCAATGGTCCATGCTTATCTTCATAACTGATGACTTCAGATTATGAATGTTGAATTTACTGAGAGCCAACTGATGTGTAGAATGGAGGCTGGAATCCAAATTCAAAATCTTAATAGGCAAGAAGAACCATAAAAATAATTGAAAGGCAATGAGAGGGTAGACAACGCCCTGTCATTGCATTATTTTGAATTTTTTAATTTCAGAGAACACAGTGTAGGACAGATTGACGTAATTTACAAAAGTATTAGTTGACTACTAAGCTTAACTTAAGCGAGCCTGTCACTACTGGGAGAGCTGCTTAGATGATGATGATGATAATGATGATAGAGAGGATGGTGATACTTACCAGTAATGATACAATGTACTACCCAAAGAAAATGATAACTCTTCCCTCAATACCTTCCTCCTTTTTTCTTTTCCTTTTCTTTTTTTTTTTTTTTTGGTACTGGGGGTTGAACCCAGGGGCACTCCACCACTGAGCCACATCCCCAGCCCTATTTTGTATTTTATTTAGGGACAGGGTCTCACTGAGTTGCTTAGGGCCTCGCTAAGTTGCTGAGGCTGGCTTTGAACTCGTGATCCTCCTGCCTCAACCTCCCAAGTGCTAGGATTACAGGTGTGCGCCACCACGCCTGGTTCTCTGTTTTTTTTTTTTTTTTTTTAAAAATTTTTATCTGTTGCAAAGATTGAGTTTCAAGTGGTTCTACTATGTAGGCCAACCCACACATATAATAAAACTTCCAGCCTAGTAGTCCTACTGGACTCTCCTATTCTTGTGTGTATGCCCGTGTGCACATACATGTGCATGTGGAGGAAAGCATTTCTGGGGAAATATAGGATATTTTTCCATTTTGCATTTGCTGAGCCATCAGGCTCACCTCAGTAGAACTGATATGAACTATTCCCAATTGTTCTGCCACAGCAACATCAATCTATTAAAAAGGCAACTATATTAGGATCAGGCGAGTCCCAAGATAAAACACGATCTTCACATCCTGCATCTGTTTTCTAATTAGGATAGCTTAGTGGCAATTTTTATCGAATAATTTAGTTAAATTTCATTCCTGAAGTATAACTATCCTCTGAAGGCACATGGGTGAAGTTAAATCAATAACTGCATTATTGTAAATTACTTCATAATTATATATTGATAAGCACAATAAGGTTATGTGATATCCATTTTCCATATCACCTCATACCTCAGGTAACTTAGCAGAGCATTGCATTCTTCTTACACTTTCTTAGACAAAGTGGTTTTTTGTAAAACACATTTTATTATTTTAAAGCAATGAGATTTCAACATAGTATTTCTTCCCTTTTAATCATTTTTCATCTTATAGATTCAAGATATCTGACTCATCTGGTCTCATGAAATGTTCTCAGGGAATTTGACATAAACTAATTTTAATGAGTTATAAGAACAATTGGGTTCTGCTCTGTTTCCAGGCCTGGCTAGAGAACACTGGGAGACTGGAAGATGTTAAGGTGTTTCTAGTCATTTTGCTTCCTCCCTGGCTCATGCTCCTGCTGGCCATCAGCTAGGATGTGGTCTCCATTCACCCACCCACTCAATCAGCAGGCTCCTCCCACATGCTATTTATTATGTACTTATGTGTGCTGACTGTGTTTCTAGAATGTTCAGATTCATTTGATTTAAAGTGTTCTGTCACTTTTCAGTAAAAGCAGCCTGTCAGTTGAGAAAGCAAGGTCACTGTACGTATATCTGTCTGCTAACTAATGTATCACTTTTCTTTCAACTATAGCGTAGGTTCATGGTCCAACTGTGTCCTTGGAGCCTGCTCTCTACAGGAAAGGGATGTGTAGAATGGAAAGAGGTTGTTTGGGGTACAAGTAGACTTGTTTTGAATCTGTTTTTAGCAGTTTCTAGAATTTTCTCCCCAGCCATATCATTTAACCTCTTCCTGGATAAAATGGAAACAATGGTCTTTCTTTTCAGTTATTTGGTGTTTGAATGAAATGACACGTTCATGATATTCTTGGTCCTTAACCTTAGCGGGTGCTCACTGTCTGCTAAGGATTATCATGCATAACTATGATTATTGTAAATTCAGTAAATGAAACTGCCACTCTGTTGATTATCTCATTATCTTATCAGGTGTCATCTTGAAATATTGCTCATCATTTATGTGAATGAACCCATGGTTGGTGAAATTAGTGTGACCCTAACCAGTAATTCTCAACCATGGATGTCCATCATTTAGTTGTTTCTTCACATTTATGGAGGAGAATCTTCAGGGGTGACTGTGTTTGTAACTTCCCAAGGACTGGGAAGTGAAGACTGGTTGAGAACTACCAAGCCAATATCTGAATGGTGTTTGGAACTCTTAGGTCTAAAGAAATGGTCTTTTCCTTCATGGAAACCAAGAATCTTCTCGGAGACTTATAAGATCAATTGTTGGAAACCTGCATGTCAGCTCTCCCAGGTAAGTCAATTCCAAACAACAGATGCTGCACATGAATGTGATGTTTGAAATCCAGACTGATTTTCCAAATGAATCTTAAGCAAACAAGAGGCCTCAATCCATCTCCAAGAAACAAGAAAAGAGGCTTGCAATCAATTATCAACTCTAAGAGAAATAAAGGTGAGTTCAGGATTGATCCAACAGCAGAGCTTTTGCCTACCTCTCAGGTAAACAATGAATTTTGACTCCTTGAATTGTATTTATGCTATTAGTTTAATACTTCAGGTTGCCCAGATAATGTTACTAAAAATGAGTCAAGCTCTTGAATGATTTTGCATTAATTTATCCAGGGTGCTAACAAATGCATGGACATTTGCATTTGAATTGCATGAAAAAATGCAAAACATCTCTCTTTTTTAGTCACCAAAAGACCAATTTATGATAATAACTTTTTCAAAGTGGCTTCAAAATAAAGACACCTAGAGTGGGGAGCATTCTTGTACTAGTCTGTTAACTGTACTAGTCTGTTAACTGTCACTAAGAGTTCCACATAGACATTTTTCACATACACCAGAAAGGGAATCTGATATCAGCATCCTAATACATTCTTTGGGGTAAGGTGCGGAATCATCAGAAAGAACAGTGAGTGCATGCTTTAAAACTAAGAATTGATTATTTGTTCATTCTTTTATTCTCTCAAAACCTTCTTCAGTGTTTGTGGAGAGTCTTCTTGTGAGCAAGGCATTGACTTATTTGGAGTTCTATGAAGGAAGGATCTCTTCTCACAAAATTTACATTTTGTCGAAGTAAGATGGACAATAAGGAGATCAAAAAAAGAAAAATCAGATTCAATTACTCTTGCTCAAAGAAACTAGCTTTAAAGCAAAAACTTTTTGTGCCCAAGTGTAACAAGGAGTCATGAGAACTTGACTTGAAGGATAGTGCTCAAAGTTGTCAACATGTCATCCTTTCTATTTTCATAGAGTAGTCACTTAATCCCATATTATTAAAAAGGAGAAAGTCTTACAATGTCAGAAACATTGGGCTGAGTGTGTTAAACAAACTCTGGCGGAAGGAGCTCCTTCCTGCCTTCCTGAAGTCAGGCTCCTCCTCTCCCGCAAGGTACTGCTTCCCCTTTCATCGCATGCACTTACAGCAGGTCCCCCACTGGTAACCGTTCTTTGTTCTCTTTCTGTGAGGAGGCACTTCTTTATCCCTCCTCACCCAAGAGAAGGCAATTAGTCCTGACAACTCCTGGACAGAGAGAAGAAAGATGACAGCATCCTTCAACACCTGGAAATCCTGGTAGTCCAAGCACTGGACTTTCTGTTCCCATAGACCTCTGGGAGCTTTGGCAAGTGCAAATATATCCTTTTATTTAAAATAAATGGGAAACATTGGTCATGAAAATGAGTGTCAAGCAAATTCTCAGAAGGAAATCACTCTGATATGATCTGGCTAAAATATATTATATACTTGCTTATCATAATAGTGAGTCTGAGGATCATTTAAAGAAAATGTGTTCAATTTCTGCCCTAATCGCCTTCCAGCTATCTTGAGCTAAATGTCCCAAAGATGAGAGTGCCAAGTTTTAAATCTCTGAAAGTGATTTACAAACTACACAGGCACCTGTGGATGGAGGAGGTAAAATCTGTTTTTAGAAATTTCAGGGACTATTTATATAAAGTAAATAGATTGTTTTTAAGTGAACTGTCTAACTTTTAAACATAGATGTTTCTTCCAGAGTGAACATGGTGAGACTAGTACAAGAATGCTCCCCACTCTAGGTGTCTTTATTTTGAAGCCACTTTGGTGACTTGTGACTCTTGGGTGTGGTCATCCAGCCTTGCTGGAAGCTGGGAGTCAGCCAACAGGCAGCGCTTGTCTGTGTCCTGCCATGCCACCAGGGTCTGATGATGTGTCCTGTGAGATCTGTTGTACTCTTTTCCTAGTAGTGAAAGCTGTCTCAGTACGACGCCAACCCACTCTTGACACAGCCAGGCGTAATGGCTGTGGCTGTAGCTGAGGACAGGAACAAGGGACGGCAAATCAGATTACAAGAAGCCAAACTCTTGGGGATCAAGGGCTCTCTGGTGAACTTTCCTTCTCTCAGGTGTTGAAAGACATGATCCCTGGACTCTTCCCTCGCTCACCTCTCACCTCCGCTTCATGCCCTTTGCCTGGTCACTGCTCTTCTGGATCAACAGTGACCTCCTTGAGGATATCACTGATTCAGATTTAATCACTGTAATCACACATGGTGGTACAGTGCTTGGCCAAAAGGAAAAGAAGGAGAAGAAAAAGGAGAGGAAGAGGAGAAGGAGGAGAGAAGGAGGAAGAAGAAATGCTCATGAAGTGAAAATGATGATATGAGTTAATTTTACTAAATGCAAAATTATTTCAAATGAGTCTTGTTGTTGTTGCTTGTTTGTTTTGTTTTGTTGGGGTTGGGACTGGAACCCAGGCAAGGTCTCCCACTAAGCTACATCTCCACCCCTCAATGAAATCTCTTTTCTGAGGGCACTGCTATGTATCCAGGGACTGGTTTCATGGATTTTCAATTCTAGCTATATAGGAATACAAGCTTATTCAAATATGCTAAAGTTCTTCCCATCTGGTTGGACACTTTAGCCAGGAAAATCAAACATATTTGCCTGTGTGCCAGTTCACCTACCTGATGTTCCAGTGCCAATAAAGAATTTGGTATTTGAGATAGTCAGGTTTTCAAGGCCATGATCAAAATACCTGACAAGAACAACTTAGAGGAAGGAAAGTTTAATTTGGGCTCATGGTTTCAGAGCTTTCGTCCACAGTGGCTGACTCCACTCTTCTGGGGCTGAGGCAGAGCGTGATGGGGGAAGGGTGTCCTAGGAGCTCTGCTCAGTTCATGGCAGCCAGGGAGCAGAAGGCAGGGGTGGTTCACAGAAAAGATGCACCCCTCCAGGGCACGCCCCAGTTCCACCTCCTACAGCCACACGCCATCTGCCTATAGCTACCATCCAACCCATTGAAACTGGGAAGGACTGATGAACCTAAAGCTCTCACAATCCAATCATTTCACTTCTGCATGAACATCGGAGCTTTGGGGACACCTCGTATTTTGCATTTGTTCCCTACCAAATTTGAATATGGAATTTATCTTTTGATTTTTGCCGCTGCCCATTGTAGGACTAGTAAAATTTTGTAAATGTGCAAGTCGATGATATCGAATAAAAATTCTGAGGAGTGTGCTAAAAGAGAAAACGTGTGCTGGGCAATTATCAAAATAGGATGACTTTCATCTCATTTTCTACAATAAGGAAAGTAAACTCTAATATGACATCTGGTTATAGTTTTGCCTTCTCAACTATCATCTCTAGGCAGTTTTTTCTGATACCCTATCCCCTGCCTTACACACACACACACACACACACACACACACACCTCTGTCACACACACTCCTCCTGGCTGGGCCAAGTGCCTTTCTTATACCTTCTTGGCATTTTGTATGGGTCTTTATCATCCTTCCTACAACACATTGTCCATGATTATGTATTTGTCCATATTTCTCCCAATTGACTACAAACACCTCAAGGGAAAGGACATAGCTTATTTATGTTTGTATCCTCATTATTTATGGTCATGCTTGGCTCATAATAAGCTCTCAAGAGATGGTTCGTTGCATTGAATTGAAATGATTCCCACTTGCACTTTAACAATAGAATTCTCATTCCTTGTCAAACTTTCTCAAGGGACAAGTCTCTGGCTTCATTTTCATCTGCATCCCAGACAGGATTTTGGCAACTGTCAATCAAACTGAACTTTCCTGAGCCAGACTAGCTGAACCTGAGGTAAACTCATCAGCACAGAGCCCTAAGAAATGGGGCTGGTTAGTTGCAGACTATAGCTATCATGGTAACCTGGTCGTGGCCTGAATGTCAATTCACCTTGCCAAAAATTTCCTTTTGTTTGAAATGTATTTATAATAACTAAAAAAAAAAAAAATTAGAGTGAGTATTTTCAATATTCCCAATACCTAGATAAAGGCAATCAATATTTTAGTTAATGATTTGAAAAACATAATTAGATAAAGTCCTCTAATACCTATATGCATTTGTCTAGTATCTTGACTTAGATTTTGCAGCAATCAGGAAATTGAAATTGATAATTCAAGCCCACATTCTTTTATAACACTGGAATTCTCTACCATAAAGTTTTTTGTTGTCACCTCATCTTTGCATCCTCATTACTGGTCCACAATAGACTCTCAGAAGTAGCTAGAATTTGTTGAAAGCTTACTATCTGCTAATCTGTACTTTAGTATGCTGTTACTTTATGGCTCACAATATGAACTATTAATCAGAAGTCTTCAACATTATCCTTTGAGGTGGGGGATTATTATTTGATTCTTAAGAAGATTAACTCATCTGAGGTTGCTTTGAGAACATGGGCTATTTTTTAAGTTGTCACTCCATAAAACTTTGTTGATTAATTGATCAAATGTATTTTGATCAAGCATATTACTACTTGAAATATCACACTATTTTTTCTTATTTTGTAAATATTTATTTATCCTTTGGAAAAATGTAAAGAAAATAACATAAGAAAAGATAAACAATTTGCAATTGTGCAAATTCAACCTATAATTTACACTTTCCAGGATTTATTGTTGTGGAATATGTATGCTTCAGTATAAAATTGGTATCATGTTGTACAAAATGAGTAAAGAGTTTTGATTAAATACTATTGCATTAATAATCTTCTGGAAAAATATTTTAAGAAATAGCATGGTTTCATCTCAAGACAATTTTGCAATTCATACAGAACTCTCACTTTTGGATGTTTGCAGTATTTCTAACTTTTATCATGCTATGATAATATAGTCATGAACATCATAGTGCATACAATTTTAAGCTAATTTATAATTGTTTCTTAACAAATAAGACTTGCAAAAATTATTACAAGTTTTTTTTCTTATTGCATTATAGTTTTACATAATAGGGGGGCTCATTTTGACATAATCATATATGCAAGGAATATAATTTGCTCCATTTCAGTCCCCAGAACTTCCTCCTTCCCTTTTCCTCCTCTCTCCCCTTGGTCCCCTTCCTCTTCTCTACTGGTTTTTCTTTTACTCATTATTGTTTATTTAATTGGTGCTTTATAGATATACATAATAGTGGAACTCACTGTGACATATTCATATATGTACATAACATAATTTGGTCAATTTAATTTCACAGTTCCTTCCTGTTTAAGTCAGCTTTTTCACTGTGCTCAAAAGATCTGACCTGAAGAATTGTAGAAGAAGAAGAGTTTATTTGGGGGCTCAGTTTCACAAGTCTCAGTCCATGGACAGCCTTCCTCATTGAGGAAGGCTTGAGGTCAGGCAGGACATCATGGCATCGGGACATCGTGGCATCAGGACATCATGACAGAATAGTGTGGCAGAGGAAGCAGCTCACATGATGATCTGAAAGCACAGAGAGGGGTCTCCACTCTGCAGATACAAATATGTACCCCAAAGCTATGCCCTCATTGTCCCACCTTCTACAGCCACACCCCATCTGCCTTCAGTTACTACTCAATTAATCTCACCAGGTGATTGATTCACTGATTGGGTTAAAGATCTTGTAACCCAATCATATCTCTTCTGAAGCTTCTTACATTGTCTCACTTCTGAGCTCTTGGGGGACACCTCACATTGAAACCCTAAATAATCCCTTTTCCCATCCCTTCTCCCTCCCCCTCAGTCCCCTTCTTTTACACCACTGATTTATCTGGTTTTGAAGGATCTTTCCCTTTATTCCCTTATTTTTCTCTAGCCTCTGCATATGTGAGAAATATTTGACACTTGTTTCTGAATCTGGCTAATTTCACTTACCATGATGTCCTCCAGATCCATCCATTTACCAGCAAATGTCATAATTTCATTCTTCTTTATGGCTGAATGAAATTCCATTGCATATATATATATATATATATATACACACACACACACACACACACATATATACACACACACACACATGTGTGTGTGTATGTGTATAAATATATATATAGTTTATCTATCTATCTAACTTATCTATCTATCTATCTGAACATTTTCTTTATCCATTCACCTGTTAATGGACACCTGAGCTGGTTCCATACCTTAGCTATTGTGGACTGCACTACTATACACATAAATGTGGCTATATCACTATAGCGCACTGATTTTAGTTCTTTTGGATAAGTGCCAAGCAGTGGGACAGCTGGGTCATATGGTAATTCCATTCCTAACCTTTTGAGAAATCTCCATAATGCTTTCCAAAGTGCCTATACTAATTTGCAATCCTACCAACAATGCATGAGTGGACTTTCTGCCCTCCACATCTTTGCCAGAACTCATTATTATTTGTATCCTTGTTCATGACCATTCTAACTGAAGTGAGATGGAATGCTGATATAGTTTCCCATACGCAACAAAGTTGCCAAATATATGTTGGAGAAAAGATAGTCTTTATAAAAATTGGTGCTAGGAAAACTGGATATCCATATGTAGAAGAAGCTTGCCCTGCTCAAAAGTCAGGATCAAAGACCCAAGAATTAGACCAGGCACTCTGCAACTGCTAGAAGAAAACATAGGATCAACACACTAATATATTGGCAAGGCACTGACCTCCTTAACAAGATCCCTAAATAAATAAAACCAAGAATTAATAAGTGGAAGAGCATCGAATTAAAGAGCTTTTGCACAGTGAAGGAAACAATTAAGAATGTGAAGGGAGAGCTTATAGAGTGTTGGGAGGAATGGGAGGGGAAGGAAGGGGGATCTCCGACACAGGTCAGCATGCAATGATTCTTTTATTCTCCATTATTCTTCTCCCCTGTTACATATGATTTTAGCCTTTTATACCCCTGCAGACAAAGAAGGCAAAAAACCAACAGCAATGAATTCCCAGGCAAATCAGCAAATCGCCAACAGCAACGGCTAGGGCAAATGCGCAGCATCCAGATAACCACTCCTTGAACTGTATCTTAATCTAACCTAGACTCAAACATTTCGAACTCTGTCCTTTCTCAGGGCCAGAGAAAAATTCTTGTTTGCAAGCAGTGTTCTCTCTATCTGTTTCTGACCTCTTGGTAGAAAATCTTGTTTGCAGGCAATTCCCACCATGGACTACAAAGTGTCTTGTTTGCAAGAACATCTGTAGACAAAACTTATTATTTTTCTCTTGGTAGAAAATCCTGTTTGCAGGCAGATCCCACCAACGACCACAAGGTGTCTTGTTTGCAAGAACACCTGCAGCTTATAAGTTTTGATTCCCAACAATAGAGTGGAGGCAATATCTTCATTAGTTGCTCCTCTGATAAAGGATCAATACCCAAAATATATGAAGAACTCAAAAAAAAAAAACTTCTTTAAAAACATAATCTGATCAGTAATAGGCAAAAAAAGTTAAACAGACGTTTCTCAAAAGAGGAAATAAAAATGAAAAATAAATGAAAAAATGTTCAACATACCTAGTTATCAGGGAAATACAAATCAAAACTACCTTGATTTTTATGCCTTTACATGTTTCACAGTTTAATTTAAAAAATAGATAAGTAGATACATAGATGGATGAATGGATGGATAGATGGACAGAGACAACAAATTACAGCTGTGATCCACAGATTACAATTTTTAAACACCTGAATTTATAAAATTGAATGGTAGATTTTATCATTGATTATTTGAAGTCAAACTAGCCAGTTTGGTAGCTTTATTTCTGTAGATGTTTATTTGATGTGAAAATATAGTAAGAACATCTTTAGTGTTTCTTTTCTTTATGGATCTTGGTCATGAGATTCTGATTGAAAATGTTAAATACTGAATGCATGGGAAGGGGATGGAGGGAGAGGGAGGAAGGATAGGAAAGGAAGGGACTGCAGAAGGACATTGGCCAAATTATGATATGTGCACATATAGATAATATCATAATTAATTTCACATTTATGTATAAATATAATACACCAATTTTTAATAAGCAATACAAAAAGAGAAGGAAGAACAGCCGAGTATAGGAAGGGGAACAAAGAGAAGGAAAGAGGGAGAAGGGAGTAGCTAGGTGTTGAAATGGAGCAAATTATATTATCTGCATTTATAAATTTGTCAAAATGAACCCCCACTATTATGTATAAGTATAATGCACTAATAAAAACTTTAAGAAAATAATGACCAAGGTAAAGAATAGTGGAATATTTTTTAGTGGAATTTTTTGTTGTTGACTACAACAACATTGCTTTAATCAGTTTTTGTATCACTGTGACCAAAATACCTAACAAGAACAACTTAGAGGAGGAAAAGGTTATTTGAGGCTCACAGTTTAGAAGTCTCAGTCCATAGACCACTGACTCCATTGCTCTGGGTCCAAGGCGAGGCAACATATCATGGCAGAAAGACCCAGTGGAGGAAAGCGGTTCAGATTATGGAGGGATCAGGAAGCAGAGAGCGAGAGAGAGAAAAAGGGAGGGAAGGCACCATAGGGATGCCTTCCAGGGCACATCCCCAGTGACCTACCTCCTGCAGCCATTCCCCGCTTGCCTACAGTTTCCATGTAGTCAGTCCATGTAAACTGGTGTGGACTAATTAGGTGACAGCTCTCATAATCTTGTCATTTGCCTCTGAATATTTTTCATTAACACAGGAACTTTTGGGGGACATCTTACATTTGAACCACAGCAGTTTTAATGAATAATTATCAATCAATATGTCAATCTACTTCTGGTTATCATATGGAGAGAGTTGGCCTGTACAATATCATAAAGAGCAAAGATATTCTCATGGCCTAGAATATCCAAATGAAAAGGAGATCATCTGCAGAAACAGGCAATTAACATTCCCAACAGTAATAGACACTCAATAAATATGGGTTGAATGAAAAGATAAGTGAATGAGTTCAAGTTGACTCTAGTTGTAAGACTGCCACTCTTGGATTGGAAATAGCAAAACACAGTGGGGTCAAGTCCTTGCATCCTCCTGAGTCAACTTGGGGAACTTGGCACATCCCTGGTACTCAGTACTTGCTTCTTTGGTAAAATGAGACCAACAGCAGCTGCCATGCTTCTCCCATTGGATTTTCTAATACTTGTGAATAAAATCTATGAAACTATTTACATACCACATGAAGCTAGTATGCAAATAAAATTAAAATGCCATTAAAAGAAGACTGGGGTCTTAAGAATTGCTAATAAATGAGATGTTTATTAGGTGAGTATAAATTCTGTTCTAAAAGTGCAGATTCAGTAGACCAATCTCTTGAGACTTAGCATTTCTTTAATGGATAGCGAGCATTCAGAGTGTTGACTATTTAAGTTTGTCTAGAGTGGCTTTCCTTTCTTTATGATATCGCCTTGTTTATCCTCTTGATTTATCCTCATGTCCCACTTAAGCAGGCTATACACTTTAATGCCATCTTGTTTATGGAGACTAATAAAAGAAAATTCTCTGCAATGGGAGATTTGCTTTATTTAAATGCAAATTAAAACTATATTCTTTCAGTTACAGGCCAAAGATTATAAACGCATGCTGCCTAACAATTTCAGGCATAAGTAAGAATGCTTTTCCTTACCATAATAATGAAACTGATTTTCGTTTTTGTAAAATGGTGCAACTAATTGAGCTGTGACATTTATATTATCTTATGTATGTTTTATGCTGCTTTTTTAAAACGGAAGGTAACATTTATATAAGAAATGGGAGAATAAATTGCTAGACTAGTAAAGAAATTGAATAACTGAAAATTTCAAGAAACAAGGAATGTCTTTCTACCTTACCATTCAGTTTCTATGACTAAACAAATACAATTCTTCTTCTGCCACATTTATTGTGTCTAGAAAAAAGTAATATTTATCTTGAAAGGTTATTCTGATAACCAACACAGTCACTTGCTAGATGGATTTAAGTTTGGGAGAAGGAGCCTGATCATTTTCTGAACCCACATGTAACTCGTTTCCTTCTTTGGGAACTCCTGTTGGCTATCATTAGATACCAAGGACCAAGAAATCAAGTAGGAAAACAACAAATATCTGTCACTTGTCCAGAAGGTAATGAGCTCTCCAAAAGAATTAGGACTCTACCTTTCTAAGCTAAGCAACTAAAGAATGTGAAATAGGTACAAAAGTTAATTAATGTCTGAAGTATAATTTTCCCCATAATCTTCTTACGATTCAAAATGAAATAAAATCTCCAGGGAAACAAAATTGTACTTCTACTCTCTGATAAGTCCCCACTGGAACTTGTTCTTACTATGTGCAGTAGAGAGCCATTTATTCCAGGATACCAGGGCTTACATTCTTTCACCCAGTGGAGGGTGCAATGTCCCCTTAAATAATTGTAAACTTTGAAAACTATGAGGAAAATTAGCTTGGTGCTATGATAGGAAATCCAGCAATAGGATAACAGCCCAGAACCTCCCAGGTTTTTCAAACTTTATATTTTATAGGAAAGCTTTTTGTTATTTTTATTTGCATAACAATTGAGAGTTATTGAATGGAATGGGTTCATTCTACCTAAGTAATAGGAATAAAATTAATTCAAGGTTAAATTATAAATTGGGGTAAAACTTGGAAGAATACATTTTCAAAATCAAATATCACAATAGAGTAATGTAGTGCAATGTTCCCTATACTTTATTCAGATTTTTGCTAAGGGATTAGTTTTATACAGAAATAATTATGTGATGATTAGAGAAACTAAGGTCATGATTACAAAAAGATAATTCATGAAAATGTGAAGGAAAATACAGAACAAATTCAGCAAAATAATAATTTTTCAGTTTATTTTTTCTTTTTAGTAAATAATATTTCTGAATTTTTCTGCTGTATTTATATAATATAGATACAGTGTCTAATATGTCGAAAATTTTTGTGGAATTTCCCACAAAAATATTCTATTTGAAAAATTTTAAGTTTTAGAAGTTCCACGTTACTTATCAATGTGCATAAAAAAGGAAGCAAAAATGGCCTTCATAATAATCACAGAGCAAGCATCTCTATTCTAGTTATGCTGAGAAGACATGAAGACCTTAAGTAAGAAAAAGATTTTTCCCCAATTGTTATTCATGCTAATGTTAGCAGGAATCTATGATTGTTTCTGAAAATTAATCCATTGATTTCTAATTGAGAAAAATTTATCCTTTAAACACACACACACACACACAAATTGACAATAACTGAAGAAATTAAATGTTACAAGCTTGTCAGTCAAGCAAAATGAAAAGAATCCAAAGAACTAAGAGGTATTACATATCCGCTCTGAGCTGGTGCTAAGCTGGGTACTGTACAGGTAGTTTTCCATTTCACTCCATTGCTATATTGTGCCTTTAATATCATATCTCCCATTTTCTGACTCAGAGATGAAATATCTTGCTTGACCTTCATCAGTGAGTGAGGCAGAGCTGAAACTCAGACCTGACTTCAAAGCCTACATTTTCTGTGCAGGAAGGTCTGTGGGCCAGTCGGGATCAAATGCTGCTGAATAAAATATTATAGGAATATTGTTAGTTCCAATTTCCACTTTCATGTGGTAGTTTTGCAGTCATTGGAAAGAGGCATGTAGAACTCCAATTACTATTCTGAATTAAACTGTTACTTTTGAGTTTTCAATGGATGACTGACAATTTCATCATTGGTGTGTTCAATTAAGGCAATGTGTCTGAACAGGCATGTATTTCTTTATATTGTGTTCTGATATAATTTCTAAAGACTCACCTGTTCAGACACTGCTGTATATGCATGACATGGCCGTTACTTGCCGCCTCGAGTCCTCCTATTATACTGCATGACGGGAGTTTCAGGTGAGGAGAAACAGAAAATCGTTCCCATCAATAGCATTAGCCTTTACACCTTCGGCAGTTCAACGTGGACTGGAAGCCACCTTGAGGATGCACTGGGACCTGAAGCACAGGACTTTGCTCCAACAGGTTAAGGAATCATAGGTTATTTTTCTTATCCCCCCACTCCAGAATATGACAGACATCATTGCCCTGTGTACATGTATTAATGCACAGAGGGGGTGTGACTCTACTTTGTGTACAACCAGAGAAACAATAGCTGTACTCCATTTGTGTACAATGGATCAAAATTAAATAAATAAAAAAAAAAGAATCATAGGTAATGAGAATGACGGCCAAAGAGAAAAAAAGGGAGCACAGGCGTAACAAGTCACTTTTCACTGAATCCAAAGTGTCAGCTAGTCTATATTTAAATTGTGCCTCTTTAGAATAGGACATATGGTTCAAAAATATAATAGTTGTGTGTGAAAATCAGATGATCTATAATAAAAAAATCGGGAACACCATTCTAATCATTGCAAATGAACTAGCTTTGTAGATCTAATTGGCAGGTGCCCATTACTTTCTGGAGGAGAAAAAGTAATAGTGGAAAGCTTAAAAAGTGCTAATTCAAGAACTTTCCCAGAAACATTTAAAATGTAATTAATTCAGTAAATTCAACTCCATCATACTATAAAACTATGTTCGCAAAGGATGGGGACATAAAGGTATGAGTAGCAAAGAATATATTCTTTATCATAATTTTATTATATTTTGAAGGTTAAAATTTCCTCATATTGCCTATCTTGTTAAGATAGAAATAATGTATGCATATTTCCAAATAAATACTATAACCAATATATATCCATAGTATTAAATATATAATATTATAAATATTGTTCATGTATGTGTATGTTATTGTGTAGATATATATGTTCATGTTTTTAAGTGTTAACAGCCGAACTAGCATTCTATATATTCATATTGCTGGCTAGTACATAATTTGGGGATCAAGGTATAAACAGAAGCTGAGGAAACATACAGGTAAGCTGGGACTTAATAAACATGAAGGGTAAACAGCAACATATTAAAAACGATCAGAAGAAGTAAATAATAAGAAATTCATATTAGTATTTATGAAATATAGTGCCCAATAAGGTTGTTCTTAATGAATACTGAATTAACTAATTCAACATGCAAAATTTGCATTTAATCTACTATAGAAAGCATACCTCCTGAAAAATATGCTACATGAGAGTATTTGCCCTTTTGAGGCATCTATAATTTGGATTAATTGATGTATACCTTCCTAATGTAACCAAAAGCATAGTTTGCAATTGCCTGTTTACGAAAAATAAGTTGGGATGTTATTCATTTCAAATAGGAATGTGGAATTATAAATGCTTTGATTCCTTTTTAACTATTTTAGAAGGAAAGAGGAAAAGAAATCATGGGAAACCTGGCTCTTTTTATGACTCAGTTAAGCATTATAGTATTGCAAATCCTTTTTTCATGATTTTGTCAAATTTTCGCAGTTACAGAATTGTTTTTGATACTCACACAGAAATTGTTAAAATAATGGAAAAGAGGATCAATAAGGAAAGATTAAAGCCACTCTCATTTCTCAGCCTCAGGAAGAGAGAAGAGATATTCAGATATTTGGGACTTAAACATTGAATGGTAATTAGTTGCTATTAATTTTGTCAGTGAAGGAGGGAAAGAAGTATATAAACTTTATCATGAAGAATTTAGAAATCTAAGAAAATATGTGACTTAGAAAATGAAGAACCAAAGAACCATATTTGTTCTGGGAATCAAAAAATATCTATCCCATTTGAATATTTAACTTCCTGACCAAGAAGTATGGTCATTAAGTCCATAATGTTTTCCAAAAAAAAGTTTGTAAGATATGTGCTCATTATTCAAAGTGAAAAAAAAACTGCAATGCAAAAATCATCTTTCACAGCGTCCACAAGGGAATTCATGTTAACATCCATGTATTTATTACTCTTTCAAATACTTTGATTGTATATGTTACTGTGTGTTTTAATAAAACATGATCTAACAAAAATCGAAATACAGAAATAATAAAAACAAAACAAATACTAGACCTTCTAACATTAAATTATAAGAATTTTCTCTCATCATCTAATGCTTTTGAAAAAATCCTATCAGTCCATTACATGGATATGTACGATTTAGTCAATTGACTAAATAATAAAATTGTCTAATAAAATTTAGATTATTCCATTTTGCAATTATTTACATAAGTACTCCTGATGTCTTCTGGCATCTATTTTTGAACATATTTCTGACTATTTTTTTAACCTATACTTCTACAATTAGAATTGCTTAAGTAAAGGGTATGGGCATCAAGACTTTTTGGAAATTTTGAAGAATTGTTTTGCAGGAAAGATGTATCATATTAACTTTGGCATTTTTAAATAACTAGTGACTAAAGATAAAAATAGCTGTTTTCCTTGTATTCAGTCTGCATACTCGTGGACTAAATAGACGAAAACTTTTCCTTTGGAATTTCTTTTTTCCACTTATAAAAAAAGAACCCACATCTAAAAGGACCTTTAGTAAGCTGCTTACTAAACCGTATCAAGAAGATCATGTCATTCTCAAGAAAAGCATGTTTCAAATAAAAAGGAAATGTCAGCCCTGAGTGCTTTTATTAACCATCTCCCCATCTGGCTTTGGAGTCAGTGGTGGCTCACCACTTCCTCTCTCTGGTTTATTTGTATTAGAAATAAGTGGATTCATTAACTGTGCCACTCAGTGGCCAGGCCAGAACTGCCAGTGTCCAGTGACAGGTAATCATTGTATTTTTCATGAGGTGACTGATGTTTACTTTGTTCATGGCCTCAGGAGCCGATGTAATCTGAGGTAGGTCTTTGTTTACTTCTTGTTTTACTGATATGCTGACCCATTTGAAACCAGTGAGAAAGAAAAATAAACACTCTGGAATACAGTACCTGCCTTTGCTCTTCCCTTAGTGGCTTTCCTGGAATCCCTTCAAAGGCTTTCCTTGACACATGCCTTTCCCAATGAGAAAACCTTATCTTATCTCCTTTTTTCTAATTAAAGCATAAGCAATCAACACTACACCAAATAAAAAAGCAAATGACAAACGGAAAAGATTAAAATAAAACTTTTTATCCAGTGTTTGTTGAATTTTGTGTACTCAAATGTTTTGTGTACACCATTTGTTAATGACATAAATAAAAACAACAGTAAAATCCATACCAAGCCTGCCTACAGAAATCTAATTCTTCTGAGTATGAAGCTCGATCTTTCTAAACTGACTTGTTCCCTTCTTTTAGATGCATTGAAATGATTTTATCACAAATGACTTGAAATAAATAGGAAGTGAGAAAATATTTTTAATTATTGCTAATGGCTAGTGGAAATTTATTATTGTATCACAGTACTTACGAACTTACTTGATAACTTACCGATTGGCACAGAAAGTAGTCATATTTGATGGATGAAAAAAAATGAGACATAGAAAAGTTAAATAATTTCCCAAAGACAGAGGGCTAGGAATCAGTGAATCACAGACACAATCCCATTCCTGCCTAAACCTAGAGTCTTGTTCTTAACTGATACATTATGTTGTCTCTGTATTTTAGAATATCAACTATGCATAAAACTAATATAAACCAAGTATTTTGAAATCTGTATATTCAGATAAGTGATGGCCGTTCAGTATGTCAGTTGCCTTCATTATGTCCAACACCTTCCTCAGACTTGACCAGGCACTTGTTTAAATATACTGAAGGAGCGGGGCACAGTGGCGCAGGCCTGTAATCCCAGCACTTGGGAGGCTGAGGCAGGAGGATCGCAAGTTCAAAGACAATCAGCAACTTAGCGGAGCCCTAAGCAACTCAGTGAGACCCTGTCTCTAAATAAAATACAAAATAGGGCTGGGGATGTGTCTCAGTGGTGGAGTGCCGCTGGGTTCAATCCCCAGTACCAAAAAAGAAAAAAAAAAAAAAAAAAACTGAAGGACTCCCTTGAGAAGACCATTTTGCCTCCATTCAATTCATTTTTACTGTTCTAGTTTTGGAAACAAAATTATCTTCATTTACAATTAGACTCATAAGAGTAGTAGACTTTATTATTTAATCAGTCATACCTTTCAGATATACATATGTGCATATAATACCTTTATGTAGTAACTATAAAGATATTTATGGTTACAACCACAAATATAAGTACATATATTTGCACTTGACTCTTAAAATCAATTAGCATAGTTGTCTCATATGTGTGTTTTCAAAAATTATATTTAATCTCGAAGAATTATCATTGTATTGCATGGTGGACTCTAAATGGGAACTTCAAAAGAATTTGAGCAAATACAATACTATTAGAAAAATGTGGCCTCTAAGCAATTACTTTTAGGAAATGATCTTCATGTTAAGTACAAGTATTAATAAGTTTGTTGAAAAGTATATATTCCTCAGTGTCCATGGGAGAATTGTTCCAGGACCCACTGTAGAGAATAAAATTTGAATCTGCTCAAGTTCCTTACATGAAATGGCTCAGTGTAGATTACACAAAAGCTATACGCATCCTTTTATCTCTAGACTGCTTATATTTCCCAATACAATGTGAATGCTACCTGAACAGATAGCTATTACAGTTTATCATTGTATTGTCATGCTTCACTTATGCATATTTTGAGATATTTTTGATCTAAATTTTTACATATTAACATATATTAAACATTTACATATTTTTTAGATATTTTGATTTTGTATTTGTGGTTGAAACTGAGGATGTGGAACCATGGACATGAAAGGTTGATTTTTCTATCTTTTTAAACTGTTTTGCATTCACTCAGAGACTAGCCAATTTATCCCAATTTATTTAAAACATCTAGTCCGTAAGAGTTGAAAATAAGAGGTACCCCATTGGTGCCCATTGGTCTGAATCCTCCTCAGTAGGGTGACTGCCACATCACCCTCTTCTGGTTTATTTGCATCCAGTCCATTTGACTGGTGCCCCAACAACAGCCTGAGAATTCACTCTACACTTCACAGAAAGACAATTGGAATAGACAAGGGGTTTTCAGGGCATTTAAAAAGATAAATGAAATAAAGATGTTGCTTAAGCTTTCTCCTAGATTCAGAAGATTGACAAGAGATCCAAGTCATAGCTCACAAACAGCCTGAACTAGCCAAGTGATGTTCTGAGGTGGAAAGCAGGAGGTCTGGCATGCAGGTAAACCATGTGCACGTGATTGGCATTGTTCAGACTTGGGTCAGATCATCAGTTCAGATAAGAACCTGGGCTCTTGGGAGAAAATCCATTTTAACTATTTCCCTTGTTTTCCAGAAATACAATCCAAAATCTCAGGGAGCATTAGGAAACCCTTCTTAGTGATTGAAGAAACTCTGAATATGAAAGTATTAATATATGAAAAAGTGTTCAACATCTCTAGTAATTAGAGAAATGCAAATTAAAACAACTCTAAGATTTAATCTTACTCTGATTAGAATGGCTTTTGTCAAGAACACGAATAATAATAGATGTTGGTGTGGCTGTGGGGGAAAAGGCACACTTTTACATTGCTGGTAGAGTTGCAAATTGGTACAACCACTCTGGAAAGCAGTGTAGAGGTTCCTCAAAAAATGTGGAATGGACCCACCTTTGGACCCAGTTACCCCACTCCTTGGTTTATACCCTGAGGACTTAAAATTAGCATACTACAGTAACACATCAATGTTCGTAGCAGCTCAATTTACAATAGCTAGACTGTGGAACCAACCTAGATGCCCTTCAACACATGAATGGATAAAGAAGATGTGGTATATACACACAATGAAATACTACTCAGCCATAAAAAAGAATAATATTATGGCATTTGTAGATAAATGGATGGAATTGGAGATTATCATGCTAAGTGAAATAAGCCAATCCCCCAAAAACAAAGGCTGAATGTTTTCCCTGAGAAGTGGATGATAATATAGAATCTGGTTGTTGGAATGGGGGATGAGAGAGGAATGGAGGATCTTTAGATTATGTAGAGGGAAATGAGAAGGGGAGAGGGTGGAGGTATGAAAAATGGCGAAATGAGACAGACATCATTACCTTATGTACATGTGTGATTAATAAGAATAATATGAATGTACATCATGCACAACCATAGAAATGAAAATTTGTACCCCATATGTGTACAATGAATCAAAATGAAGTGTGTAAAAAGAAAGCATTAATATTGAGCACAATCCAGACAGAAAGAAAGGGGTGTCCAGGCTGGGATACCAGAATAATGTTTACTCAGAGTGGATCTCTGCAGTGCTACAATGGAAAGATCTTTAGGATGCTGTCATAAGAGCAGACTTCAGGAGTCAGGAATTATTTCTGCCTACAGAAAACACTGGAATAAGAGTGACGAAGAAAATTATCACTGCTTCTCCTTCATTGTTGATTTAACTTCTTGTATTCGATTTTACTCATCCTTTTCTCTGCATTCAAAAAATTTATGTCAGTGCATGTTAGGATCAGGACTGGTTCATACATTAGAAATGATAGGCATAGTTTTGAAGATCTATGAGCCTTCTAAGAGGGAATGGCTTGGCTGGAGCTTGGGTAGATGGTGATGGTGGTGGTGGTGATAACGCGACTTGAATGTTTACTGTGCACTCAGCATGCTATGAAGGATTTATATCCCTAAATTCTCCTGACCTCACCACTCTTTAGGGTGAATGCTTTTATCATCATAATTTATACAAGTAGAATGGACAGGATACGGACTAGGCCAAGGTTAGACCAACAGTAAGTGACAGAGCTGGACTTCCAAACCCAGGAATGTGGGAGATCTCTTTCTCCAAGTAGTGCCTTCTTAGACCTGTGTTCAGCAACTCATCATCTGAAACCCTTGGTCTCTCCATAGTAGAGGACAGGATCCCAGCTGTCTCTACTCAAACACCCAAACAGAGGAAATAACAAAGGTCCTGACACCAAAAGAAGGATCGCTCAACGGAGAAACTGACAGAGATATAAATAAAAATCAGAGAGGTGGAGGTGACAAGATAAAATGGTCAACCACCTACCTCCTTACAGATTGGGTTCATATTTTGTTCTTTATTTTTGAAGCAATGAGAAGCCAATAAAGCATTGAGCCAATCGACATTTTTCAAAGTTCACTCTGGAAGCAATTAGAAGATCAGTCTGAAGGAGCTGAGTGGAAGCCAGGAGAAGCTTGAACCAGCTTCAGTAGCCTAGGGAGAGACAAGGGGTCTTAGATTAAGGGCCTGACGTGTGAAATTGTACAACAAAGCGCAGCACCCAGCTCTCCCGCCGGAAGCCAAGGTTGTGGTTTGTAGAGTACAGACACTCTGGATAGATACTTCAGCTTATAGGTGATTTTTTTTCTATTCTAATGTTTAATGCAAAATTCTATTGAATTTCAAATAAAATTTAAGCCTATCATTCTCAGACATGATTTAGGCAAGTTGAAATTTATAAGAAGGCACATAAGAAAAAAACCGCACGTGTCAAGTTTGGCATGATACATAATTAAACTAACAGAATTAGCAATTCGTTCCCTTGGATCCCTCCTTCTGTTGTTTAAGAAAATGAAACTGGGCTCACATAATTATGAAAAAGTAGAACCAACACACAATCACTAGACTGTTTGTTTTTCCTAAGTTCAATGTGACATATGACTTCAATATTTTCACAAGGATTAAGATCATTTTCTATATAAATCTGTGTTAAATCATTGGCTTTCAGGTCATTTAAAAAGCTCCAGGATAATATGAAATAATTTTGACTCCATATATTTCCTGTTTATATTTAATTTGGTAGTTGGATGATACCTGTGCAAAGACTCTAAATTCTATGTCTGATTTTCCTTAATAGCAAAAGTATTCGCTTGTCCAATCTTGATGTATTCAAAATGTACAGCTTGGTTATAAATTATGAGAAATTAAAGTGTGGATTTCACTAGTATTAGGTATAGTACTAAAGACCAGGTCCCCTGTTCTGATCTACTAGCCTGACAGATTTCACTTCAAGTACACTTAGACTCTTGTTGAAAGAAAGTTTATTGAGGTTTCCATTAGGAATGTCTGCCACTGGGAAATTTTTTGAACTTTTGGTTACAGGAAGAAGACAAACCAGATTGATCCTGGATTTAGAAGAGCATTGCTTGTATCCTTGATAAACCAGCTTAATCTTTCTTTTCTTTTTTTTTTTTCTTTTTTTTGGTACTAGGGATTGAACCCAGGGGCACTCGGCCACTGAGTCACATCCCCAGCCCTATTTTTGTATTTTATTTAGAAACAGGGTCTCACTGAGTTGCTTAGGGCCTCGCTAAGTTGCTGAGGCTGACTTTGAACTCGCGATCCTCCTGACTCAGCCTCCCGAGTCGCTGGGATTACAGGCGTGGGTCACCTCACCCAGCTCCAGTTTAATCTTTCTAAGTGGATTTATATTTACACTTCCAAGGAGCATTTTTGGAAAACACCAAAATATGAGGTTTTTCTATACCACCTTTTCCAAGGAATCTTTTGTTCAGAAGTGACATAGAAATTGTTCCCCAAATACTGAGTGAAATTACTGTATGAATGGTATTAAATGTGACCCAAAGTGAGAGCCCTAGATAAATTCAACAAAGGAAGAACATTATGATCTTAAATGCTGCACAAAGTGTTGGAAGAACCCTTGTCCTTTCTTTTATCTGTAGAAGAGTCTGAAAGCCACATCGGTGTTTGTGGCCCGTTGGGAATTTAGTACCACTCATTGTTTGTGCAAAGTGATTTCACAGACTGATGGTCATTAATTATCCTCCTGAAAGAACTTCCAGTTCAACAGGATTTGAGTTCCAAAATTAACTTAAATATTAGAACTTTCCCTGCCATCCTATTGGCAGGTCTGGTATGAACCCACAGGCAGGGCCAACACTGGGACCAGGCCCAGTGTTGTCCCAAAGGGAACCAAAGATAGGAGGAAGCACACACTCACCAGAGAGTCAGCTGTGAGTGCTGTGAACGTGTGCTGCATTGTCTGAACAGCAATCGTTCATGAATTGGAGACGATGCTATCCATAGTCATGGCAAGTCACCTGGCACAAACTAGGATTGTCTTGGGAAAACCAGAAAACATAACCCCAGATCAAGAGCTAGCCTAAAAGGTCTCATGAACATCTTGGAAGACCAAACGATGAGATCCAAAACAGTCTATTAGAAGAGTGTCTTTTGAATCATCGTTCAGAATGGAGTTTGTCATGTTTTAAATAAAATTCAAAGAAGCATCCCCGCTGTTTTATCCAACAGCCTAGGCTGCTCCTTGGGATGTTGTAAATTTAAAAGGAAGGAGAGATTCCTTAATAAGTAGCAGTTGATAACTGCAAGGGAAGCATGAACAGAAAACATAAGAAGGAAAGAAAAGAAAGGCATCAAAAGTAAAACCAAAATTTAGATATGTGGTTTATTTCATAAATAAATATTGAGCATGCCTCCAACATATCACACACAGGGCTCTTCTGAGTTTGGTCTACATTAACCCAAAGCAGCAACTCCATTTCCAAACCTGACATCAAAGTATCCCAATCTTAATGGGCTTTCATTTTCTTTTAGAAGGACTTAAGTCAGCCCACACATATTTGTGGAGTCTTCAACACTGCTCCAGAGGACTGTAACTTCTCAAGTATCCTCAGTGCATTTCCCTTGGTTTTAACAGTCACCAGGGAAGAGAATTAGGTCCATCCAGTTCAAATCCATGATTTTTCTATACTCAGGAAAACCTGTTTAAAAAGTATCATACACTCTCTTTTCCTCAAGACCTTTCTATATTTTTCATACACAGTTTTAAAGATTTTACAGGTCACATCGATGCTTGTCAAAATTCAGAAATAGAATACATGAGTAAATAGGGAATTCGTAAATAGAATACACGAGCTCTATGTTGTGGTTGGATGATTGCTTCAGTTCTCTAGAGCCTTTGGAGAGACGGTGATCTTGCCTTAGTTTGTGGTGTGGCTGCATCATGAAAAGGAAACCTGGGAAATAGTTGTTCTCATGGTACAGGATGGAGTCTTGGTCCTGAAAAATTTGTTCAGCAAAAACTGATTCTAAAGGCAAGAAGAAGAAGTGATCAAGTGGCTCCAATTAATTGGAGATGTTCTTGTCATTAGGAATGGCAGAGAGAGAAAGAAACACACACTGTCACTGAGACCCATGTATATCTCAAGTCCAGAATAATCTAGTACCTGGGAATTGATACTGAGTGCCCTGCTCTTCTGTAAATATTTTGATGCTCTTCATGGAAGAAAAGCAGGGGCCAGATACTGGTAAGAGAAAAGGGAGGTGAGGGGGAGGAAAAGGTAGGATTGGAACTCTTTTTAATATTTTGGTTCATTTAGTTTGAAATGAGGTCTAGAGAAGACAGCTAAGAGAAAACTCAACCAGTCTTACTATGAAGAGGGTAGACAGAGGCTTGTGCTGGAAGCATTCAGGGTGAACTCCAGCAGGAAGTTTCTGGGGTCCTGAGAGATGACTTGAGTACTGTTCTCATCTCTCAGAAAGTAAATATATGTTCCTTAAAACATCTCAGAGGTCAAAACAACTCCCTGTCTTGGGATCTGAGACCCAGGTTGTGCTAAGCAAAACCTTCAAATCCTAAAATTGATAGATTTCCACAAATTATAGAAAGAATTCCTTAGATGGCATCTTATTTAGATAAAGTCATACAAATTTGCAACCTGTGTTTTGAAATGACAGGAAAAGAAAACTAGCAAATAAAATTGTGCTTCACCAATATAACAAATGTATTGCTGATAACATTTACTGTTCTTATTATTTCATTTTAATAAATGCATGTGTTTAATAATAGTTATGACTTCTTAGGGGTTCATTCCTAAGTCCTCCAATTGTCCCTCTAATTTTTAATTCCTTTCTTCTTCCTTTAACTTCCAAGAAGGTGTTCTTTTTGCATGGGTGGGAGCTGAATTGCCCATGCTTTGCAGAACTTATCTGAATAAATAAGCAGTATTGTTGATTTGCTATGGATCACACAAGTAGTCATGCTAAGTTGGCTTATTTGGAAAATGCTGTCTTTCCCTTGCTTTGATGACTAGATATGAAAAACTGGATGCAATTCTTTTTGGGATGCCAAAGATTTGGGGTGTTAATAAGAATCATTGATGTCTGTTGTTTAAACATGATTACTCAAATTCATTTGTGAAACCTATGCATTAGTTTGCTAAGGCCTCTATAACAAGGTACTGGGGTGGCTTAAACTACAGAAACCTACCTCCTCTGGGTTCTGGAGCCTGGAAGGTCAAGTTCAAGGTGAGGGCAGGGCTGATTCTCCTGAGGTCCCTCTCCTCAGCTTCCACATGGCCATCTTCTCTCTGTGTCCTCACATGGCCTTCCCTCTAAGCATGTGTGTGTCCTAATTGCTTCCCAGAAGGACACCAGTCATAGAGTCTTAGAATCCAAATAAGCTCATTGAACCTTGATCACTTCTTTCAAAACTCTGTCATCAAGTACATTTTGAAGTCCTGGCATCAGAACTTGGACATATGAATGTGGAGTTGTTATGGAAAACCAAGCCCGTAGCAGTCTACAGGGAAGGAACACTTTGAACAGCAATCCTACCACTGGTCTCCATGCAGGGATATTTAACAGATTGAGCATCGGCCTTTCAATAGCTATATATCTTTGCTCGGCTTTATCAACTGTTCCTTTCTCAAATCTGCTTTGGGGAAATAAAATACAAATGCATGCTTCTTGTTCATATGCCACCAGGAAGAGACCCAGCACTGGTGACAAATCCTGATGGCACCTGAGGTTAAGACACTGGTGCCCGTGAACGTAGCACATTAGTGTCAATGACAGCCGTTTAACACATAATCTATTCCTTACATGTAGGGCTCTGAGCTGTGCACACCAGGAAAAGAGAGTCCTGGGGTCCCTGTTGCGTTATTTACCTCTGTTTGAGCTGTTAAGTCCACCACAGCCATTTAGTAAATTATCAGTTTTCTTATTGGCCCTAAATCGTGCCTAATTAAAAATCTGACCTCCAGAAGCTAGTCCTCTTCCTAAAGAGACAGAACATAAACAGGAAAAATCAACTAATTGCTACAAAAACTGCTTTTGTGGCACTGTAATTGGACCTCCGTGAAACAAATGAACCCACCGGGGATTCCTTAATGAATGTTTAACTGCATACGGTAGTCCAGGCACTTAAGCAGCTAGGCTGATGGTCCCTAATGAAATCAAATAAAATCAAATAAAAGAATCTGGCATTTTTACTAACCAGATTTCTTGGCACTCTGACACGAAGAATAATATATTTCCAAGTAAATAAATATAGGAAACGTTATAAATGGAGAGGTGAAAACAGTTGAAACTGCTCAGATTACACTTAGGAAAATACAACCCTCCACACTCAAAAACCACCTCAACAGAGGGAAACACGGTTTAGTTTCACACATAGTTTTCTCTGACGTGCAGGTCACTTGGGGGAAGTGCTGGACTTGAGCTGGACTGTGTTTCCATTGACACAAAAAGTATACTGCCTGCCTTCCTTAAAAATATTTTCAGTTTGAAAGAATATTCTTAGAGTGACAAACACTAACATCACAGTTGACAACTCCGTCAATGAGCTTCCTCAGGGAGTCAATGACTTTCTCATTTATTATTCTCTTGCTTAATAGATGATAAATGAATTTCAAAGACCGTGAGATGGTTCTGTAAATTCATTTTTTCATGATTGTATCAATATTAAAGGAAATCTTAGCCAATTGCTATTATCATTAATACTTTAAGGAGGTGGACCCAATGTTTGTGACTGAGATTACAAATATTCACTAATATTTGCACATATTTGCACACTCCCTTCTTCTCTGACATCTTATTGGTCGAAGCCCCCTTTGCACCTACATGGGGGTTCTAGGCAAAGATCTGGCCATTGGAATGTTGGAAGAAATGACATACACTACTTTTTTAAATTTTTACAAACTTCATTTTGATTCACTGTACACAAATGGAGTACAAATTTTCATTTCTATGGTTGTGCATGATGTTCATTCATACCATTCATGTAATCATACATGTACATAGGGTAATGATGTCTGTCTCATTCCACCATTTTTCATACCCCCGCCCCCTCCCCCTCTCATTTCTTAGATTGGCCCATAAGACATTCTGAGGACTTCTACATGGGCTTTGTCTTTTGCTTTAGTTTGGTGAAAGGATGTAGAAGATCACAGGAGTGTGGCAGATGGATAACAAGGATGAGAGCCGGAGATCTTTGTGACCCTCAAACTTAACATCAGCATTGTCCGGCAACTTGATTGAAATGCAAATTCTTAGGTCCTAACTCTTACTGAATCAAGAATCTACACCTGTCCTGGGAGTAGGTGCAACAATCTGTTTTGACAAGCTTTACAGGAGATTCTGATGCACATAGAGATGTGATACAAATACTCTTGAAGATTGTCACTAACTGGAAGGAACTTACATCTCTGAATGAATATATAGAGGAAAAACAAATCCTTCCCTTCCCATAAGTCATTGGAATTTGGCATGAATGAGAAATACCCTCTATTATATTAAAATGCTGAAAATTTAGGGTTGACTATTATAGAAGTTGGCATATTTTGTCTTCACTAATGAACAACTAAAGAAACCTCTCACCTACAATATCTCATTCCAATCCTGATAAGCCAGTATTTTTAGCATGCATATATTGAAAATGAGGAAATAGATGTCCAAATTGAGCAGTTTGGTGGAAACAACACAACTGTTCTATACCACAGCAGATAATAAATGTACTTACATATGCAACAAACAGTCAGTGTTGTGAAACACTTTACTGTTAAATTTTCAACATGCCACTTCATGAATTTTTTCTCTTTAAAAAAATCAGTTTTCCCTTTACATACCTACTTTACTATGTATTTGGTTTTAATTAAACTACTCATATGTGATGTGTTGACTTAGTCATTGTATCTACTCCTTTGTTAACTGATAAGAATGGGCACTACACACAACTGATTTCTTCCCTGAGAAAGGGTAAGAATAGGCCGCCCCTAAAATACATCCCTTTGGCAGAAGAAGTATTTGCGCGGTTCTTCCTTCACCTTGTCTGCCTAAATAAGCAGAACAACAATTCACCTTTGTCAAGGTGCCTACCTGTACCAGAAAACACTGCTGTCACTATAGACAGAGTTAACAGTGAGACGAATCTGTAAGGGAACTTCACAAAACTAACCCTAGTCTTCTATTAGACTCCCAGTATATTTCCTGGTCACTTTCCCACAACTTATTGTCCCTGAAACCTTTTAAATTCTTTCTTTGTTAATATATACCAGCACCCAAGCCTATTTCTTTGAGTTGCACCTCTTTTCTGTGAAACTCAGCCTCCTTGCACAAAAACATTAACATAAACTACTTGCGTTTTCTCCTATTAATCTGTTTTTTTTTGTTGTTGTTGGTTTAATTCACAGGCTCCCCTGAACCTAAGAGAATGGAGTAGAATTTCTTCCTTTCTGAGACTGCATCTAGTTATAAACTGCATTTATTTTACTGAAGTTTAATAGGCCCCAAGGAGGGCTTATCCCAATAATTATTTGGATATCATTTTATAAACGCTTATATGATTTAGCAAATAGTATTCAAAGCACAATGTTATGGAATAAATGTGGAAAAACTCAACAGACATTTTTTTATGCTCTGGTTTTGCATACACATTGCAAATTCTAGTAAGCCCTTTTAGACCTTGACCCTCAAAATCTTTAAATGAAAAATTAGTTTGTGTGAAATGAACTCTAAAGTCTCTTCCATATCTGTGATTCTTATCTAAAAGTCAGGAATCCAGCTAGGATTGGAGAGATTGTGTTCACTGATTCAATTCTCCCCATCTCTTTGATAAAGAAAGCAAAACTCTTATGCTATAAGGCATGCTGAGAGTGGAGAGAAGAACTTGCTTAAGAATAATACAGCCACTCTGAGATTTTGCTCTTGTGAATGGCATTTCATGGGAAAAGGAAAAATTATTTTAAGCTTAACCAGCCAATCAGGATCAGTAACTGGCTCCACTGTTTGAAAGCTGATCCCTTGAATTTGTTCAATGTGAAAACCCCACTAACAAGGTTGATATGAAAAACTAGGGTTATACCAATCCCAGATTCAAATTACAACTTTCCCAACTTAACCTTGTAAGGCTCATTAACATCATCTTCTAAATAAGTATATAAATAATATACACTTTGCTGGTTGAATGTCAGGTTCAAATGTGACTGTGTATATAAAAGCTCTTTATTAACTACAGTATTTGCTAAGATATGCAAATGAAATATGGAAAGAAACATGTCTGCTATCTAAGATGTTTTCATTTACCCCCCAAAATTTAAGTAGAATTTTAAATAAAAAAAATATGTGTACAATGAATCAAAATGAAGTCTGTGAAAATAAAAAAATTAATAATAATAATAAAAAAAGATAATGAGTCTGTAAAGGCAATAGACTCCTTGACTCAGATTAATTATAGAGATCTGTTGGAATTGGTAACCCAAGTCACTGAGTTAATTTAAATATACAGTTTATTATTTTCTGAATGCATCTAGTACTTGAAATAACTGCTAGCAAATTGTGTTCAAGTAGGCATCCTTGGGGACTATTTAAATAAATAGTTAAGACTCATTTGAAATTAGCAGTCCTCATTTGCATACAAACAAAATAATGTGTTAAAGCCTTTAAAAACTGTTCAGTGGTATGAATTTAAATTCTGGGCCCCAAGGAACAGTGTGTACACCTGTAATTCATGAAGCCTAGCTGTTTACCTGTAGCTCCAAGCCACAAACTCATTTCTTTAAGCAGTGAACTAGTCCAGGATAATACATCTTCCAGGCTTTTAGAACCCAATGCACTTTTTCTCACTTTCCTAATGTCTTGGTTCTCAATTCATCCTTCTCCCTGGTTCCTTATTATTATGTAATGGTATGGGTGGATTCTGGGGGTTGACAAAAGAAGAGCAATAGGGGTCTCAGTACAGATGAAGTGCTAACTGGAATAGCATGTTCTGCTATCCGCACAGCTACTCTCTCTTACATCTGATGAACTGAAAGCTTCTGAGGCTTTAGACCTTACCTACATCTCTGCAGGTTGAACAGTAGTTGCTGAAATTGGAACATATAGTGAAACCTGACATCTAGTTAAAAGCAAAAATGAGCAAAACTACAGGATAAAATTAAGTCACAATCAAGCTGAGAGATTTCAATAGTTCTTTTTCAGAATATTAAAAATAAATGAATTAAAATTTAAGATTTGAATTCCTAATATTCAATTATTTCCTGCTTACTGAACACAGATTATAGCTGTTAGCAGTGCAATGTTATTTAAGGTGCTTTCACTGATTTTAAGAATAACAAGTACCAAGAAATTTTCAGTGAAATGGACTAAGGACTAGAGTGAGAATAATCCCAGGTTGCCATAGTAACAAGTAAGGAACTCTTACTTTGATAGGGGAAAATTGAAAGTATTGCCTGGAAGAGGTTATGGTAAGATCTAAGCAAAGATTGGAAAGATGTCCCTCCTCGGAGGCAGAAATCAAGTGATGCAGACACTGGCCAAGGAATTCCAGCTGCCATACGAAGTCAGGAGGAGTAACAGTGCAGCCCTGCTGGTACCCTGATTTCAATGTAGTGAAACTGAGTTTGGACTGACCTTGAGAACTGAGAGGGAAATTTTTTATAATAAACTATAAAAAGCTGCCAGGTGTTTAGAAATCTGTTATAGCAGCTATAGGAAACTAATACAGAGCCCAAATAAGACAGGGTCTTTCTCATAGAAAGAAAAATCCCATACCCATGTTTACAGCCCTGCAATTCACAATAAGCAAGTAACTGAAGCAGCCTAGGTGCCCATCAACAGATGAATGGATAGAGAAAAGGTGGCATTCATACACAGTGGAGTTTTATTCAGCCGTGAAGAAGAAGGAAATTGTGTCATTTGCAGAAAAAAGGATGGATCTTGAGAGTATTTGGTTTAGGAGAAGCAAGCTAGACTCAGCAAGTCAAGGGTCATTTGTTTTCTTTCATGTGTGGAAGCTCTACAGATAAAAGGAGGAAAAGTGTAGGGAAAATACATAGAATTATAAAGGAGGCCAGTATAGTAGAAGAAGGCGAGGGTGGTGGTGATGGGGGGGTGGCGGGGGAAGACAATAGAAGACAGTGGGAAGTGAAACTGACCAAATAATGTTACATGCATGTATGAAAATATCACAATGAATTCCATTATCATGTATAATTTTAATGTGTCCAAAAAATTAGAAAAGAAAATGGAAAACCCACCCCCAAACAACATCATACTGAAATGAACATGAATCAAACAACACAGGCTCAAAAATATACAAGTAAAAATTAACAACAAATACAGGAGGAAATTGATAGAGTCACAATAAAAAAGAAAAATTTCAATCTTCTCTTTTAGAAAGTTAAGTGAACTTAAATGAGTAATAATTTAAGATTTGAATCACTATAATGAAATAATCTACTCCAATAGATGCAAGGTAGAAACTTATACCTGGGGGGGGGGATTTATTATTTCCAACTAAACATGTAACCTTTACAAAAATTGTCAAGTAGCAGGACACAAAGGAGGTCTCAACCAGATTTGCGTTTTGCAGATCACATTTCTAGTTACAATTGAATTAAACCAGAAGCCAATATTTAAAAGGTAATTAAAACATTACCTTATATTTAAAAACTGAGAACACTAATTAATTTAAAGAATAAACAAGAAAATATGAATACATTCAGAATTCTGAAAATCGCTAAGACTAAATGGCAACAGAAGCATGTATATTAAAACTTATGGT
>JAJEJO010050471.1:42342-70791 GCA_020662805.1 Glaucomys volans
AAAAAATTAATTAATTAATTAATTTAAAAAAAAGAAAATTATAGAAGTCTCAGCACTAAAGTTTGCAAACTTAAGAAAGAGTATTTTTGAGAATATATGTTTTAAAAATAGAAACAAACATTCCTTTAAGCCACTTTATCTTAAAGGTACTATAGATGGTTCAAACATATTATTCAGAATTATTACTTTATTATAATAATAAACATTCTTTACCACACACACACAAAAAAAACTTATGGAAGACAAGCATAAAAACACATGTATGGGAATTGATATTCTAAATGCATTTAATTACAAAAGACAAAATGATTATGCTACTATCCACATCAAAAGTTATAAAAGAGCACAAACTAATAAATTAATGCAAATAGAATTAGAGGTAAGTAATATTAAGGTAAAATAAGGAAATTAGAGACACAGAATATATGGTAAAACTTATCAAAAACACAAAAGAGATCTTTGAAAGGACTTGAAATAGACAAATGGGGAACAGAAAAAATACACAACTAAATATATTAGAAATGAAAATAGAATTAGCTATAATTACAATATATGCACCTATAAAATCATGGCTAGCTATGTGCAGTATATTTGAAAGTAAAAATGCAATTATAATTTTCTAGAAAAATAAAATTTCCCCAAATGGTAACAGAAGCAGGAAAACAATATATGAGTACTTACAGAAGGAGTGAGCTATCACTCCTTAGGTATACCTTAAGGTATTGCTATCATAAAATATGCTTCCTCCACACCCCTAAAAATGCCAGGTGATTTTACAGGGGAATTCTAAAAGTTTTTAAAGCAATAGACACAGTAATGCCCAATACAGACCAATTTAAAATGTATGCTAAATTAGTAAACCTATACGCTTCATGCTATAATCTTGAGAGAAATTTTCTAAGTCGTTTCAAATAATAAAATGTGACCTAGTAGAAATCACACCATGAAGTCTAAGATGGTTCAACTTAAGCTGTTATAATGGTTAAAAAACACAGCAAGCCAATGACAATAGTTTCAATAAATGTGGAAAGTGAATACTCATGAAATGTAGCATCTATTCATAAAAGTGGCATTATAATAAAATCTCATGACTCTAGACCTTTCATAATCTGAGTATAATTTACCAACTAAAGATCAATAGGCATTTTACTGGGTAGCAGAATTATAGAAATATTTTTACTAAAGACTAGAATAATGTAAACCTTTTTTTTTCTATTTTTTTTTAACCAATAATCATTGTACTATAGATTCTACCCAGTGAAACCAAAGGGCGGGAAATGACTAAGAAGGAAGATAAAGGAAAAAAAAAAATGGTGGGAAGAGGAGGGAAGATCTGGTTTTTACCTAGAGAATACAAGATAACCAATGGTAAATGCAGAATGAGGAAGAGTTCACTAAGATTCTAGATATAAGATCAATATAAAAAAATTAGTAGCATCAAAATAATGTAATTATTTTATTATTCTCCCTGTAGTTCTTGGATGCTAATGGACTGAAAGCTTTGAAGTAAAGCTTGCTGTATTTGTACTGGGATTATCACTGTTTGGAGTTTTGGAAAAGAGGAAAAAATTTACGTTGGAAGACCATAGATAAGTACATAGAAATTATTTTTAAAAAGAGGTTGAGTTCTGGAATTGCACTTGTCCCTTAGGAACAAGTTTTTAAAAGGTGGCAATAAGTATCAGTTAAACTTTATTGCATAAATCTTCCTTGCTCTCAATAATTCTTTCAGCTCGACTGCTCACTTCGCACAGCTGGAAGTTAGTTTACAGTGTGCTCAGCCAGAGTACCATGACTACCCCCGGAGCAGCAAATAGCAGCTCACTTTTGTATGCCTCTTTGATCTATTTTGGGGGCTGAACGAATGACTCAAGCATATCTGGCTTTCTTCTTTGGCATTGGACCTTCAAGTATCTCTGATTTTCCGTGATCAAAATCATCAAAGACTATTGTTTATAGTATTTGGAAATGCAGAGATAGCAACTCATGAAAAGTCAAGTGTGTTTAATGTGGTGTCTTTCCAAGATGGCCCTGGAATGGCTATGGAGATCCTTTTCTGACACATTGCTTTCTTGTCAGCAAACAAAGATGAAACAGTGGAATACTGGAATGACTGAATGCAGTTGGGCTGGGCAGATTTACTCTATTTCATGGTCATATTAAGGTATAAAAAAATTGAAGGTCAGTTTGCACTTTCACTTATTTACATTTTTTTTTTAATAAACTCTTTGTTAGCGCTGTGTAATCTCACTTGCATGTGGAATCCAGAAAAGTTGATCTGATACAAATTCAGAGTAGATTGCTGGTTACGGGGGTGGGAGTGGGGGTGGGGTTTAAAAAAAATAGAACATGACTTACAGTTGGATACAAGTGAGAAATTCTCCTGGGCTATTTTAGAGCAGGGTGACTGCAGACAATGATAACATATTATCTATTTTGAAAATCTAGAAGAAAGAATTTTGAATGTTTTCAACATAGTGAAATGATAAATGAGGACATAGTTAACCTGATTTAAACAACACAATTTATACAGGTATTGAGACATCACATGGTACTCTAAAATGTACAATTTTATATTTCTATGTATTAGTAAAAAATGTAAATTTCAAAACTCAAGTTTTGAACCATGGATTTTAAGCATGATAGGCAAAAATCCCTAAATAAATCTGATGCATCATGTATAATATTAAGAAAGATAATTGTATTTTATATCAATAGTATTAAATAATAAAACACATTTAAATGCATTTTTGGTGTTAATAGCTATCAGAAAAGATTTCCAGGTGAAGGCTCAGGCTTGTATGTTAGTCACTATGCATTAATCTGTGCTTATTTCTATCTTCAAGTGAACTCTGCAAAATTCCTAGATCTGTAAAGCGAAATCATTGATATTAATGATTATAATTTTGATCTTTTGATAGACATAGAGATTTATGCAATTCAGGGCAATTTTAAGAATCTTATCTTTTTTCCTATATTGCATGCCTTATATGCATACATATATTTACATATACATACACACACACACACACACTCTCATATCTCAGTTTTGATTCTGTTGAATTAATTTTCCATTGCCACTAACAGATTTCTACAAATGTGGAAACTTAAAAGCAACAGTCTCTGGGAGTCTGTTGCCTATACCTGGGAGGATAGGCAAGGATTTGGGGGTCCTGTACAAGACACCAATTAAAGTGCTGATCAGGACCAGGTTCTCAGCTGGAGGATTGGTTCAGGAAAGATCAGCTTCCAAACTTGCTCAAGTTGTCATTTCCTTGTGACTGTAAGTCTGAGGAAAGTGGGAGTGGAAAGCTGCTCTCAGCTCTCAGCGGCAGTCCTTGACTTCCTTCCTATGGGTGACCTGACACAGCTACTTACCTCTTCAAAACTAGCAAGAGAGCCAGTCTTAACAGCCCACTGACAGGCAAGATAGAGATTTAAAGTACAAGGTAATCACAGGAGTGACACGCCTTCACCCTCTCTGTATTCTATGCCTTAGGAGTATTGTTACTAGTCCTGCCCACATTACATGGGTTCAGGATATGCACAAAGGGATGTGGGGAAAAAGGCACCCTCATATATTGCTGGGGGAGTTGCAAATTGGTGCAGCCACTCTGGAAAGCAGTATGGAGATTCCTCAAAAAACCTGGAATGGAACTACCATTTGACCCAGCTATCCCACTCCTCGGTTTATACCCAAAGGTCTTAAAATCAGCAAAGTATAGGGATGCAGCCACATCTATGTTCATAGCTGCTCAATTCACAATACCTAGGTTGTGGAACCAACCTAGATGCCTTTCATTTGAAGAATGGATAAAGAAACTGTGGTATATATACACAATGGAATATTAGTCATAAAGAAGAATAAAACTATGGCATTTGCTGATAAATAGGTGGAGTTGGAGAATATCATGCTAAATGAAATAAGTCAAGCCCAAAAAATCAAAGGCCAAATGTTTTCTCTGATCAGTGGATGCTGATACATAACGGTGGGGGAGGGTTGTGGGGGAATAAGAAAAGAATAGAGAAAGTATGGATGGTGTAGAGGAAAATGGGATGGGAGGGGGTGGGGAAAGGAAAGATAGTAGACTGAGACAGACAGTATTATCCAATATATATGTAAGATTATATGAATCATGTGAATCTACATTGTGAAAGAAAAGATATATTCCCTGCTGTATAATTATGCCAAAATGGGTTCTACTGTCATGTATAATTAAAAAGAAGCAATAAAAAATAAATAAAAAATAAAAAAGACATACAAAAAGAGATGAATTCCAGGAGATGGGGCTCTTAGGATCACACTCAAGTTGGTCTACCCCATGTGTATAGCTAGGAAACTGGAATGTTAGCTTAAAAGCCTGGTTGTGTAGCTGTTGGTCAACAAGCAACTCTAATACTTCATATCCCATTGAATAAAGCATGTCACAATTAATCTCAAACAAATGAGAATATAAATTATTCTCAAAGAATGAATTGCAGGAGACACACATATATATACATGTACATACACACATATACATATATACACATATATGCATATACATACATGCATATTCACATGTGTGTATATATATGTATGTGTATACACATGTATGCTCCTATCACACAGAACAAACATCATTGAGGAAAATACTCCAATCTGCTCTAGTTTACGTTTATGCATGTATTACATAAGGAAGTTTGAGTGTGTTTTGCTAAGTCAATGATTGATATGGAAATCATTTTCTAAATTCAAATTGTATATAGAATATTTAATTTCAAAAACTTGTGTTATTTAAGATTTTAAAACATTTTATCCTAAGGACTACGTTAGATTTCATTAAAATACATTAAACACATTAAAATACATTAACATATATTTACATCCTGAACAAAATTATTTTCAATTTAGTGTGCAAAGACACTATCTATAATCTTAAAATTGTATCTCTTTATCCACATTTCTTGATACTCATTCAAGTATATTATCTCAAAAGTATTATATCTAAAACCTTGTCTGAAGCTTTATAATATCTCAGGATATTGGAAAATGATGCATATCTGTGAATGATTTACTTATTATTCTATCAATTGTATATTGAATAAGGAATCTACCCAATAATATATCCCAGACCATGGAATGACTAATAACTGCAACAGCTTCTTGGGCTTTGCCTGTTTTGTGTATTTTCAGGTACTGACTTTATGCACAAGGACACTTTCCCCTTTTGAAACCTTCGAACCATATGAAGCCATATGTGTGACTGATGAGGTTTAAACTGTTGACCTAAAAAAAAATATATTTACTTTTTAAAAAATAATTCTAAAATTGAAAAAATGTTTTCCTACTTTTTAAATAGAAATAAGATTGATTTTAAGAAACATTCAAATACAAAAAATGAAAATGTTTTATATCAAAGATTATACATACATGGTAAGCTATTTTATTTTTTAAATGTTCAGAAATAGTCAGTATAAACCTCTGTTAATTCTACAACTAAAAGCTCCATCTATCCTTCTTGGAATTCCAAAATTTTTCATAATTCATCTTTCAAAGTTATCCTGTATTATTACATAAGAGTCAAACACTGTTGATCATTATTCTTGGCTACAGGACATCAAGCCAAATAACTTTGTATCTCTCCACCAGATAAAATATAGCAAGTTCTGGGTTTGTGGACTAACAAAGAAGACTAGGTCACTTTCCATCAATTAGGATTTCAATGCATTGCTTTTAAAAAAAAAATTATTATTTTTTAATTTTTAATTTTTTTATTTTTACAAACTGCATTTTGATTCATTGTACACAAATGGGGTACAACTTTTCATTTCTATGGTTGTGCATGATGTAGATTCACACCATTGGTGTAATCATACATGTACTCATTCCACCATTTCTCAACCCCCTCCCCCTCCTTCCTCTCAATGCACTGTTATTAAACCTCTTTCTCCCATATTATATTCCTAATTGTCTTAGAAAGGAAAAAAAAGGATAAAAGAAATGGTGTGTCTGTGTTCATTTGAGGAGGGTTGAGTGGGTTGTATTTATGGGTTTGGCATGAACCAAACTTCTCCAGTTGTAGACAATTTCTCAATTGACTCACTTCCATTTAAAAAAAAATATACACTTGTTTCTGTTCTGTGATTATAAGAAAAATATATAAATACACACAAAGGACTGAACTTAGCCCCCAGATATGGGAATTGTTTTTACAACTGCTGTTTTTCCTCTCCCAGCTAACTGTGGTTTGCTGTCCAGACTCTATCTGCTTCTGTCCATTTTCCATACCTTCAGGTAAGTCTGTTTAGCCCAGATTTAGTAGTCACTGTTTGCAAGGGTGTTTTCTCAGAAGAATCTATGTCCTGCCTGTGGTAGAAGCTTATTGGTTTTTGTAAAGAGGAATTTGCTTACTATTGAGTCTAAATTTTTTCTTCTGTTATTTCTTCGCTGATTTCCTTCACTCCATTTTTTTTTTTTTCATTTTGTATGTCTGGGCTAACTAGATCCTAAACTTTCCTTCCTTAGTTTTCTATGACTCATCTTTTCTCTCAAAATTTCTGTTATTAGTTGTTTGCATTACATTTTGGGTATTGTCTCTATTATATCTTCTAATCCTTCAATTAAAGTTTTAGTTCTGATCCTTTTGTCAGTTTTGTTCTCTTATTGCTCTTCTATTTTTATTTATGAGTGAACCCCTTCTTGACTCTTCTTGATCATACTGGTTAGCAGACAACTTCTTACTATATTCTCAAGCTGACTTTGAACTCCTGGGCTCAAGCAAGGCTTAACCCTTTTCTTTATCTTTTCCAAATTATCCTGTTTAATTTTTTGGTCATCTTTTCTATTTTCTCTTTCATCATTCTCTTTCCTTCTACAGAATATCTTCCTTTATTTTACATTCACATTTTACACTGAGGCAGTAAAAAAAACTAATTGGGCCTCTGTAAACATGGGCAGTCTTCGCCCAGTGATTAACTTTGGTTTAGACAGAGGAAGGGAAGCCAATGGTAAACATGCCCCACACACATTACTATAATTCCAATTGGTTTGTTCAACAGCTTCAAAAAATGTCTTCTAATTTTTTGAATGAGAGTAGAGTTTGATCATATTTGTATTCTGTACACTGGGGTAGGTGGGTGGGTAAGAATTGATGTGAGACTGGGAGTGTCCATTGTTTGTAGACCATTAACCATCTTCTTGCTTCCATCTTCAGTTCTCATTTCTGTTCATTTTGTTGTTCTTTCTGTTGATATTAAGACTAGAGTTTCCCCAGGATTCATTCCATGTTATCTCATCTTTTTATATCAGTTTTCCTATGTTGTATTTTCTTCTAATTTATTCATACTCTATTCATCTTCCAGAATTTTATTACAATATCTTTTATATTCTCAACCATTGTTCTGATTGATTTTTCTATTATTTATTTGTACAATTTTTATTCAACAAATTATTCAAGAGATTCTTTTCAGTGATCCCTCTCCTGTCCTTTTCTACTTTCCCTCCGTTTCTTTCTCATAGACTATTAGAGCAATTTTAAGTTCACTACAAAATTAAGTGGAAGGTATGGAGATTTTCCAGATTCTTCCCATTCCAACACATGCAGAATCTTCACTACTAATCAGCATCCCCACCAGAGTGGTGCATTTACTGCAACTGATTAACCCACATTGACACATCATTATCACCTAGACTCTTCAGTTAACATAAGAATTTACTCTTGGTCTCACACACACTATGACCTCGGACTGATTTATAATGTTATGTACCCAATATGATGGTATATACAGAGTGCTTTCACTGCCCTGAAAATCTGTTCTCCACTTACCCCTGGAAACCATAAATCCTTTTACTGTTTCCATAGTCTTGTCTCTAGAATTTCATTATGGTTGGAATCATTCAGGATACAAAGTTTCTAGGTTTCCTTTTTTCATGTAGTAATATGTGTTTAAATTTTCTCCATGTCTTTTCATGATAACCTGCTTCTTTTGTTATGTATTGAGTATGCGTCCGCTATCTGAACGTACAAGTTTATGCATTCATCTATCAACGAACACCTTGGTTGGTCCCAAGTTTTGAAAATTATGGTTGAGTTCCATTTAAAGGCTTTGGTGTGTCACAAATTTTCAACTCCTTTAGGTAAATACCAAGATATGCAATTGTGCGATCATGTGATAAGAATAGATTTAATTTTGTACGGAATTGCTAAACTGTCTTCCAAAGTGGATTTGTATTCCTGCCAGCAATGAATAAGAAGAGTTCCTGTTGCTTCATGTCCTCAACAGATTTTGTTGTTATCTGTGCCCTGGATTTTGACTATTACAATAGGTATGCAGAGGTTCCCTTCATTCTTAATTTTTTACAGTGAAGGGGGTAAATGTCATTCTCAAATAGCCATTTTGGACCTCACAGTTTTAAGATACTGAGAAATGTATTCATTTCTTCAATACTTGCTTCTTTCTATGAACTAATAAAGGGAGTTTCAGATGCATACAATTGTCATCACAAAGTTTTAAATATATTTTTATAAAAAGCTTGAATGTTTAATGAATGTTTGAATTTTAATAGCACTTACTCACTTACAAAAATAATTTATGATTATTTTTAAGTACCAAAGGTTAACAATAACAATATCATCACTCAAAATCTTATCTTCTGAAGACCAGTACTGTGTACCTAACTAAAATAGCATCACAGTGCACATGTGTTTTGGCAAATGACTCAAACACAAGAATACATGTATAAAAGACTTTTTAAATTTAACCAATGTGAATATCACTAGCTACAGAGGAAAAAAGAGTTCTAACACGAATGGTTTGTTTACAGATTCGTCCAAATAAACAGTATAAACAATATTGCCCTGCAAAGAGGTGCATCCAAAAGCCACATTGGAGAGAGAACACCTTGGTGTTTGTGTGTGTTATCTGCATAATTTATCCCTCTGTACTGTGTATCTCTCTGTAGTATGTTGTCCTCCTTCACCTTCTCTTGGAGATATCTTTGTTTACAAACACAAATATGAATTCACTTAAGAAAATCCAAGGAATTGACTTCCTTTGTTCTCATATAAGGGAGAAAAATCTAATTCTGAAAATCTACACAGAGAAAATTTTTGGATTTATTCATTGTCAAAAAAAATCTAGATTTTAACTAAAGGAAATTTTTTTAATCATTTTTTTTAATCTGTTGATACAAGGTCTTTCTTGCTGTTTTTCAGGCTAGTCTTGCCCTCCTTGGGCTCTAGTGATCCTCCTGCTTCAGCCTCCAGTCTAGCTGCAACAGGCTTGTGCCACACACAGGGCAAAGGACAATTTGTATTTGCAGATATTTAACCATGATGACAATTTAGTCAATTTGAAAAGTAATAAAAACACTGCATATCAATTTTGCTTATGTTCATGATATTCTTGATATTGTCACTAGAATAAGATAATGTCTAAAATGACCAATCTTTATAGTCTTTATAAAGCAAGCATAGTGTTATTTTAATAGTAGTTTTATAGGGTTAGAGTTGAGTATAAAGTAGGAGTTGCATCTCTATAACAGGGAGTGAAATGTAACTAAAAATTACATTTCTTACCTTGATGCCTAGTTTTTCCACATGGTTATACCTCTTTTCAATCTGAACAGAAATGTATTAATTTATAAATTGTCTTTTTTTCCAGTCATTTTTGCTTTGCTTTCTGTAGCATGTACACTATTCTTTCAGGAAATATCCCTCCTGCTGGCAAACCATTATTTCCAATGGGGACTCTCCTCTGACCACCTACATTTCCGTTTTTGGTTCTTCCTTTTTCCAGATCTGCTAGTAAGATGCATCACCCCCGGCCCCACACACATCCCAATTTGGGAAATGGCCATCTTGCATCCACTGACCCAGACCTGACTACTTCTACTGTGCACCTATTATGTGAAAATGTATCTCCAGCCTTGATTCTGTTTAAGGTCAAGAAAAGCATTTTTAAATCCTGCTGAGTTTCCAAAATCATCCCAATTTCTACATAGTCCTAGCTTTACTCAGTACTGTCTCTTCTGTCCTTTATTTTGGACAATTTTATCACCTTTCATTTTCATTGAGACCAGGAATTACTGTGATGGTGTTAACTTCCTCCAAGGCTCCATCCCTGCAGTCAGTCAGCTTTCAATAACCCAAGTTTAACCATGGAAATATCTCTTGGATAAATCGCCAAACTGCCCATCTCCATGGTAACTCTCCTTCTTCAAGTCTGATAGATTTTTTTCTCTAACATCATTTTTGTTTTTTGATGTAATTTATCCTTCTCCTTTTCTAAAAATACATGTGACCATGTTCTGCATACCCATACTCTTCAAATCTTCAAGGGTCCATTACCTACAAGAAAGGATCAACGTTTTAGCTTAATGATCAATTTTGCTTATTATTGGATCTTATCTATTTTCTCATACGTAATCATTTTCCACTCTGCTTCCCCAACTCCAAGTCAATGCCTTCTCTCAGCCAGAACCTGGGAAATAAACATCTGGGATGTTTTTCCTCCATGTTTTGTCTCTGAGATTCTCTTCTTTGTCTAACAAGTAAAATTAGACCAACACTCCTAAACCCAATTGCAATTCAAACTTTAATTCTTCCCCATAGTTAGAACTTAGTAGATACCTTCATGGTGTTAGAGTATACTATTATATAGAACAGCATGTAGGGAGATGTAAACTCTTTTCTTTGCAGCTTTAGTGTACCAGCTCAGCAGAATAATAGCTCTGCTGATTCCTATTCGAATTTCTTGTGATGCCTATAGTATTGTCTTGCCAATGCATTGATTACATTGGCTACTGCTCTTTCAAGCTATAAGTGACATCTTGGCCTTGGACTTCTGTTTTGCGCTTTTTTTCTTTGTTCTTAAATTTATTTTATTAGTGCCTTCTAGCTATACATAGCAGTAGGGTTCATTTTGACAAAAGCATACACTCGTGGAATATAATTTGACCTTGGACTTTTTAATTTCTGTTTATGAATTAAAGAAATCTAAGGAATGGAAGTAAATGATGGAGTTGGACCTATGTGTGGATCCTCATTATTTAAACTTGTAAAGAGTATGTGGTACAATGCAGGGACAGAGAGATGTCCTTCTTCAATTAGATCTGCTCTACTATTTCATGTGGGAGGCAAAAACAATGTAGCAAGACATATTTATGTGAAATATTGTATTTATTTTGTATCTAATTTATTCATTTTTTGTTCATTGATGTATTATGTATATATGTTCTTCAATACTGAGTGTAGATTTTGATGAATTGTGGTGATTTATACAACCAGGTAACTACCTCCATAATCAAGATACAGAATAGGTCCCTTACCGTGCAGTTTCCCCAGCTGCTTTGGAATCGATTTCCTTTTTCCACTCAGACACAGGTACTAACTGGTCTGGTCTCTCAATAAATAGTATAGGGTTTTCTAGAATTTCATAGCAACATAATCATATAGTATGTAGTGTCTTGTGTTTGACCACCTTCTCTTGGAATCAAGTTTATGAAATTAAACTACAATGTTACACATTTTCTGCTGAATGATCTTCTCTTTTTGCTGAATATAGTGTGAATGTACCTTGATTTGCCTATTTGTTCACCAGTCAGTGATCATTGGAGATGATTCCAGTTTCTAGCTGTTGTGACTAATGGTACTCTGACCATTTACATGGATGTTCGTTGTGGGCATATGCTTTTCTTTCTCTGGAATAAATCCTCATAAGAGGGTTTTCTTAGATATAAAGTAAATGTTTTCTTAACTTTTATAAAATACTGTTATGCTCTGTTTCAAGGTAGCAATATATTTTACATTTTAATAAAAGCATACAAGACAGTCAAAGGCTCCACATTCTTTCCAGTAGCTTCCTTATCTCCAGTCACTCTTACAGGTATTTATCACTGTTTTGTTGTGGTTTTGACTTATATATTAAGATCTTGATGTTTGGTGCTTTTTATTAAGTATTTTTTCCTTGTGAGTAGTGACCATTTTTAAAGTTTATTGAGATATAATTCATATGGCATACGATTCATCCATTTAAAAGAGTCGATATGCTGGAATTTCTTTTTTAGTGAGTTTTTTCAGCCATGGTTGGTACCTCCCCATTACCTTGAGGTGAGATGGGAAGGACAGAGGGGCTGGAGTTGAAGACAGCCTTTCCCTGTGTGGAGTCTGACTCTGGTGAAGAGTTTATTCCCTGAGAAATTTTTCTATGGAGAATTTTCTGGGGATGTTACCCTTGCCTTTCCTCAGACCAGAATCGTAGAAGCTTTTCTTTGGTTCTTCACTGTGAAAATATTGGTGAGGTTTCTGGAGAGTAAAAGCAAGGAAGATAATAGGTCTCCTCTAAGACCACAGCCCTCTGGAGTTTCTCATTCTCAAACTCATCTACACAGGGCCTCCAGAAATCTGTTCAAAAGACTGTCTAACTGTTTGTACTGGTTTTGGGTTCCAGTCCTTTCTCTTCCAGGTGAGGTGTATTGGCTACAATGCTCTTGCTTCAACCCTCTTGATTTTGGGGGTAGTGATTTTCCTCATGACCTTCACTCTCTGATAGACCCCCAAATGTTGCTGATTTTCAGTTATTTCCATTCTGTCCTGTTGTCAGGAGGGGTGATGACTTCCAAGCTCTCCATGTGTCAGAGTTGAAACCAGGAGTCCCCGCCATGACTTCTCTTCCACTAAAATCCTGAAACCCCAAATGGTGCTTGTTAGGCTACTTGCAGTCACCCCATAGCACTTGGGAACAATGCCCTTTCATTTCACTTTTTTTGTTTTTATTTTTACTTTGCTTTTTTCTGTAGGAATTTATTTCACAGTTTTTTTTCCTTTTTCATCATTGCGAATGTTGTCTATTGAACTATTTTTAACTTCACTGATTCTTGTATTTGGTCTGGCCAATTGGTAAATCTATAAAAGGAGTTCTTTATCAGCAATATTAGTTTCCATTTCCAACATTTCTATTTGACTCATTATATACTTTTCATCTCCATGTGAAATTTCCTATCTTCTATAACAAACGTTGTAGTGTAAGAGTTACCTGAAATTAAGTGGATTGTCAAGGAGTATGGTTAACTTTTGTTAGGAGTGCACACTATTAGTAATATTTCTTTTTTTAGATAGTGCAATTCAAGATGCAATATATTATTGGTCAGTTTACCAGGAAACCTTAAGAAACAAACCTAAATAATTATGAAGACATTCACCATTAGACAAGATTTCTAGAACAGGTTAGAAAGTTTTGGATGGGCAAAAAGTATTTATGTATCTGTTTTAACATTTTCCAGGGAAAACATGGTCATTTCCATTCAGCAGAGACAGATTTTTACGGAAAAAGAAATGGGGAAAATAGTCTGCCTTTGGGGCAATTGTAAAAATGTTTTAATGTGCCTCAGCTGGAAATTTTTGTTTTGCCAAATAAAATGATCATTTTCTCCCTATAAAAAGTGTCTTTCATGTTGGAAAGGATTTGGGAATAGAGTATATTTGAAAACTATGTAAAAAAAATCTTCCAATTTTCACTGTTTGGCATGAAAATGCTTATTTTTTTTATCTCTCCATTAGCTAAAAATGTGAGAATTTCTACAAATGAAAAGCAAAACAAAACAAAACAAAAACACATCACCGTTTGTGGGCATGGCCTTTGCAGATGTCATACTTAAACTTACATTATGGAATACTTGGTAGGTCATGCTTCTTTCCTGAAAAATTTTAAATTTCATTCCCCTCCTCTTCCAGTGGATTAAAAAACTTTCTAGACTACTATGTGTTGAAAGTTCAACATAACTAGTTTTTAATCGTAACTTGTTTGCTATTAAACCAAATAACAGCAGATTCATTGAAGGGTCCAGTGGGTTCACATATGGTCTTAGTATTTTCCAGATATTTTTCTAACGTAAAATTTATAAACTAATATTTTGATGTTACAAAACTTGCAATTAGTTTTCCCAATACTGTTATAACCTGAGAGGGGTTTTTAAAAATCTTGTAATGATAATCTCCTGCTATCATATAAAAACTGTCAGTAGTCTATCCAGTGGGATTAAACATGGTTGTTTCTACCAGTCAAGGCATATTTTTATTGTTAAAAGAAAAAAACCAACACTGATGTCAGTAATGAATCACTGCACTGACGGAGTCTTAATAGGCATGGCGAATGGAGGAACTTCATGAATTTTGAGACCCTGCTATGAGGTGGAATTTTCAGCATGTAAATTTGATTACCATTAACTATGGTTACTGTTACAAGAATTCTGGATGGATCCTGAAGGGAAGGATTGATTTGAAGCCAGCCTTAGAGAGTGAACAACATATTGATTGATAGATTGATTAATTGATTGAATGGTGCTGGGGATTGAACCTAGGGCACGATGCCGGCAAAGCATATTTTCTACCACTAAGCTGTACCCTCAGCCTCTATTTTATTTTTCTTCAAGAACAGTTTCTTTTATTCATACTAGAAAAGGGAATTCACACAATTAAAAAGCCTCATTTCAAATTGATTGAGGATTTCTCATTAATTGTAAAAACAATCATTTTTAAATATGATTCTATTGACCATCACAGAGATTTGTAAAGCCTAACCGATTCATAAACTAAACATGTGACTTATATTTTCACCATATTTTGACATGTCACATGTCACTTGTCAAAATCACGCAGTTGAGAACATCACAATAATCAAAGTTCAGAGCCTTTTATCAAAATATTTACAAAAGTAATGAGCTACCTATTCATATTACTTAATGGAAGACACAAAATTCCTCTTTACCTGCAGATGTCTCTACCTTACATTTCGACTTAGAAACAACATGACATTGAAAACTTTCAGAATTAAAATGTTTTTATTTGATTTACAGACTTGGTTTCTTCTGGATAGAGAAGAAAATCAAAGTACCCCAAATCAGCAAAATGGAATAGCATCTTAGACTTTGGGGGAAATCTTTCTTTGGATGCAACTTCAACTGTGCTGCTGCTAACTCTCACAGAGGGCCCATTCATACCATGAACACATTCATTTGCAACTTTAGTCGTAGTGTTTGTATCTCTAGCATAAAAGGAAACCTCCAGTCCTTACTTCAAAGGTTTTATTTTAAGTTTGTCATCTCAACAAAGAATGGGGATGTACAAAGTCCAAAGTCCTCATGTTAAAGGGTTATTTACAAAAATACAAAGTAAATGGAAGAAAAAAATATGTAGAAACTGCTAATCAGATATTTTGCTTCTGGGCTCAATTGGATTTACCTAGAACTGCTATTTGGTGTTAGCATGTGCTGTATTATCAACACAAGCATTCCTTACCCAACCTAAAGAAGCTATGTGGAGACACGAATCCAAGATTAAAAACCTCAGACCAGAGACGAAATATTAATTCATTTGACTCAATCAGCATAATTGCTTTTTAGTTGCGAGTGTGATAAAATCACCACGCCAACTGTGCTGTCTAGCTGTTTGTCATTTCTCTTCTTTACATTTGCTAAGCGGAGGCAGTGCAGGGAACTAGAGCCCAATAAAACACCCTCAGCAACTGTAGCACATCTCCCGTGCCTGGGAGGCAGTCACAATCGCCATGCAAAGGCACATTGTCCAGCCAGCGAGACGTGTGGCATTACCGATTATGTGTACAAAGGAACCCATCCCTTAAAACTAAGCAATAGAAGCCATGTAAGTGAAGCAATTTCTACATGCATTGATTTCTGTATGTTTAATTCTATTTATTCATGAGAAGTTAATATTAGATATCTTCAGGTGAATATAAGGAATATTTTATTAAGGAAAAGTGGAAAGCAGAAAAAGATTATCAGTACTTAATGAAAAATTTTTTAATGGAAATGTTGATGAATATGCACTTATTCTCTGGTATTTATGGGGATTGGTTCCAGTACCTCCGGAGATACCAAAATCCTTGGAAGCTCCCGTTTCACACAGCATAGGACGAAACCTTGCATAACCTTTGTTATGCATTAAATCATCTCTAGATTATATATAGTACCTAATAGAGTATAAATTCTGTGTAAGTAGTTGTTGTACTGTAATTTTCAGGTCAAAACAAAAAAAAGTGTACATACTTCATATAGATGCCAATTTTTCCAAACATTTATTGAAAATAAATGCATTTACTGAAAATACAAACTGCATTTACTGAAAATACAAACATGTATTTTCAGTACATTGTTGGTTGAACCAATAGAGGCAGAACCTGCAAGTGGGTGAAGGAGTACCAACAGTATCTGTGTATTCTTCAAAGATATTAATCTCATACTACATGTCAACAAGAAATAGAAATGTTTTATATATAAATGTAAATCCACATCACACAAAATTACAATGCATTCCATATTTTTTTGCTACATAACTCACTTTCTTCCATTCTTCCCTAACTACTCTATCCTGCTTGAAACTCTAACTCATCAGTAGTACCAAGACTCCTGATCTTCCCTGCCTATGTTACTTTCTTTTTTCTATTGCTATGATCATCTACAGTGCCAAGTAATGCATATGTTCACAATTTCTGATGATTATTGCCTGTTTTCCCCCTGTTCTAACTTAAGCTTCATGAGAGAAAGCATCTCATTGTTTTTCATGGGTACACCCTACTTGTCTATAACAGAGCACTGCATAAATATTACAGGTGCTTATGAATGAATGCATATTTCAAAAGCATTAGGTCCATGCACATATTTATTGATGTATATTTGTGAATATAGAAATACACTTGGAGATATGCATGTGTGTGTATTCAGACTGTTAGGTTTTAATTTCCACAGTCCCTAATTTCCTAATTTTCCTTCTTTTGGTATTTAAGCCATTCTTCTGTGTCATTCAAGTGGTCTTAAAAATGCGTGATGCTTAGAAGCTTAATTCAAGAGTTCCAGCTTAGTGACCTAATATTCTGTGGGATTCTAAGGTATCTATTTTGTCAAATAATATTCTTTGGGGGGGAAGTTTCAGAGTGTTTGTTTTAAACTGACATCCAGCATTGTCAGTGGAGAGAGTGATAAAGTTTTTAAAAATTTTTTAACTTTTATTTCTTTATTTCTTTTTATTTTTGCAGACCGCATTTTGATTCATTGTACACAAATGGGGTACAACTTTTCATTTCTATGGTTGTGCATGATATAGATTCATACCATTCATGTAATCATACATGTACATAGGGTAATGATGTCTGTCTTGTTCCACCATTTTCCATACCCTCATCCCTTCCCCCTCTCATTTCCCTCTACATAATCTAAAGTTCCTCCATTCTTCTCTCACCTCCCACTGCCCTTGAAGCTCATTATATATCATCATCCACATATCAGGGAAAACATTCAACCTTTGTTTTTTTGGGATTGGCTTATTTCACTTAGCATGATATTCTCCAATTCCATTCATTTATCTGCAAATGCCATAATATTATTCTTCTTTATGGCTGAATAATATTCCATTGTGTATATATACCACAGTTTCTTAAGCCAATCATCTGTTGAAGGACATCTAGCTTGGTTCCACAGCCTAGCTATTGTGAATTGAGCTGCTAGAAACATTGATGTGGCTGCATTACTGTAGTATGCTAATTTTAAGTCCTTTTTTCCTAGGAATTTCTAAAAAGAGAAAGAAATTAGAAGTCTGTTGCCATGGTTCTTGCAAATCCTGTGTTAGAGAATTCATCACCTGTAATTTCATAACTAAATGCTTTGCCCTTAGCAATGAACCAATTTTTAAGTTACATTGTGTTTGAAACACTAGATCGTGTGTTAATATGAAAACCAGAAAATAAATTTGTCACCTAAGAAAATGGCTGAATGGGGAAGTTCGAAAAAGACCCAGATTCTTGTCGGAGTGACAGGAAAATATCCAGGTGTCAATTTTAGACACAGTAAGTTCAGAGTGTCTGACTGGATTTCCTATTCCAGTAGATGTGTTGAGAATATCGGAGGATACATAACCCTGGAGTGAGGGAGCTGACATCACGTAGATATTCAAAGCCACACACATGAAGTGAATGCAGACAGAGAGAAGAGGACTGAACAATTGATCTTTGAGATATTCCAACATTAAACATTTGGGGTGTTTGGATTTATCAAGTAGGTACATGAGAAGGAGGGTCAGAGGGGCAAGAGAAAAACTAAGTAGGTAGCTGTGGGGCCTCGGCCCCCAAATAAAGAAGGGAATTTGATAGGTTTGAATTAAAATGCTGGTTTTGAGCTGCATTGTTGTAAGTAATTTTTGAGGTTATTTTTATAAATTATTACATCATTAAATAAGAAGCACATAACAGAAATATTAGAAAAGAGGAGAAAAATTAATTCATATGCAAGGTTGGTGAAACACAACATTGATCAGAAGACCTAAATCTACTTAGATAATTATTCAAATTTGAATCCTTCCAGTCTTTTCTTTTGCATGCATACTAGTAAGTATTGAATTAATATTGTACAGAGATTTTTATCAAGCTTGTTTATTTTACATTACTAATCAACTTCAATATCATTATCTAATGACTTTTTAATAAATAAATAATAACCCATAAGGTTTTAACTTTACTTCTTTAATCTCTTATAGGTGGATATTCAGATATGTACCAATCCATTTGAAGATGTCTTCAATCATAAGACAGTTTTGAGTGCCAATTGTGCTAGAGTATAGAGAACAGCATTCTAAGAGAAAAATATATACAAGTTAACAGTTTTGAAATATGCAAAATTTGAAAGGTATTGATCTTTATTATATATCAGAAATTGTTATGGACAGTTTACATGTATTATCATATTTAACCTTCATTCAAAAAATATTATGGGGAAAGGTATGTGCACAGAGTTAGTAAAATACTTGAACAGTGTGTTGGAACGTATCGGGGGCTAGTTATGGCAAGGAGGTTCTGTCAGGAGACTTCCTGGAGGGATAGTGTGGGTTGACTGGACAGGAAGAATAGGAACAGTCCACCTGGAGCCTATGTGTTATCAGAAGAAATCCTGAAGATGGCAAGAGTCATCTCAAGCCTTTAGAAGTTGGGTTGACATGATGGATGTATGATACAGAAAACCCACCCAGGAATGAGACCAGACCACATGGGCTAGGAGTGAGGAGTAGCACTGACAGCCAGAGAGGGCTCTCTTCTTCTGTGCTCAAGGTTATTTCTCAGATGTGGAAAACTGGGCTAAAGAATAACTTGGTTATTTGGAAATGTTTCCCTAGAAGATCTGGTAGGCTCGGAGTTCACGTGAATGGCTTTAGTTTGATGCTGTTACTTTAGTTTTTGCATTATTGGCATCAACTGGCCATGTTCCCATAACTTCCAGTCCTGTTTTCCTTGTATGTTTGATGAGCAGGCTGAGGATGATGTGTCTAGGCAGGTGATTATTATTTTATTCCACTTCTAAATAGCTTCCTGAGATATTTCTTCAAATGATTTTTGTTATTTTCATTACCACTGTTACTATTATTACTATGATTATTAATGTGAGATCCTGGCTCTTTGCTATCTTATACATGGGTTATGCATTTCCACATGTGCTAATAAATGCAGATTGCCTTTAGGGAAATGTATCTTTGCTTATTGCCAACTAGCTGCAATATAACTTGAAAGTGTTTGTAAAACCTTTCATTTTTAACATTTTCAGAGTTTGTTTATTTAAGAGGTTCAAGTTTCTATCTGGTATCATTCCTCTTTTGCCTGAAGAATATTCTCTTTATATTACTGGATATTCACATCAGCTAACCTGAATCTCTCAGGTCTTTTTTTTCTTTTTTTAACGAAAAATAAAATCATTATTTGGTTCTAATTTTTGAGATATTTTCACCTGGCATGACATTTATTAACAGGCCAATCTACCTACCTTCCTTCCCTCCTTCCTCCTTTCCTTCCTCCCTCCCTCCCCCTCTCTCCTTTCCTCCCCCTCCCTCCCTCCCTCTCCCTTTCTCTCTCTCTCTTAAAATTACCACTCATTTGACATCCTAGACTACATTCCTTCTATGAATATCTAATTTTTTTTCTTTTTCTCAGGATGGTGAGGGATACCTGGAATTGAACCCCGAGTCACTTAACCATTGAGCCATATCCCCAGACCTTTTTCATATTTTATTTAGACACAGGGTCTCACTAAATTGCTTAGGGCATTGCTAAATTGCTGAGGCTGGCCTTAAACTTGCAATCCTCCTGACTCAGTTTCTAGAACCGCTGGGTTACAAGTGTGCCCACCCCCACGTGACTAGCATTCTGTGTTTTAAGGTTCGCCCTTGTTCCCTATGAAGGATTTCTTTCCCTCTGGCTGCCTTCCAAGTTTTCTCTTCTTTGATTTTCATAGTTTAACTATTATCTGCCCAGATGTGTCCTTGTTTTATTTTGGTTTTGTTCTCTTTGTGGTCTTCTGACTCTCTTAGATGCATGATTTGATATTTTAATTATTCTTGTAAGGTCTCAATATTTCTTTCAACATTTTTTTTTCTGTTCCCTTATCTTTCTCTTTGTCTTGTGGACTCCCAATTTTAGGTACCTTCCACCATTTGGTGTTATACTGCAGATCCCAGATGCTCTGCTCTTTTTATATTTATTTTACTTCCTTGTATTTCAGTCTGGATAATTTCTATTGACCTCACTTCACATTTGAGTCTTTCCTCTTCCGTGCCCATTCTGCTCCTGAGCCTGCTGAAGGTTTACCTTTTCACTCTTGCTTTGGTTTTGTTCTTGTTCCTTTGATTGACAGCATTTCCATTTTACTCTCTGGCAGCTGAATTTTGCCATGTGTTTCTCAAGTCGCCCAACTTTTCTGTTAGGTCCTTTCTTGTTGGCTCATAGTTGCTTCAAAGCCTCTGTCACTTTTCCAAAACCGAGGGTATGTCTTTTCTCGTTACGTTTGCCTTATCTATTTGAAAATGGATTGTTTCTTTTTGACCCTTTGTGTCCCTTAATTTTTATGGAATGTTAGATGTTATGCAACCCACTGTGTGTACAGGCATCCTCTGCCCCTCAGTGTGTTACCCTGTGGGACGCAAGGAACTGGTGAAAGAAAATGATACTCTGACCATACTGACCATGCTAGTGCTGGGAGTACCAAACTGTCTTTTGTCTCTGTCCTGGGATCTCATGTCACCCTTCCAGTTATTGAGAAATCATGTCAAGCTAATTGAGAGCTTCTAAGTAGGGGAAAATCAGACCCTTCATAGTTCTTGACAGTGCTCTCATTAATGGGATGACTGCCCTAATAAACCCCCAAGTTTACTCTCTCCTTCTTGACAGTCTTCTGCTGGGAGTCCCTTACCTCTGCAGGAGTAGGTCAGGCCTCATTTGGAATCAGGGTAGGGATCCTGAGTCAAGTCTCTTTGTGTCTCTTCTCCCCAAGGTTACAGGCTTCATAACTTTCCTAGTAGCAATGGAGGTTTGCTTCTGTCTGAATAGCTATATTCTACTCTCTCAGATTCTGACTGGCTTTCCTCCTATCCTTCCTCAATGGGCTAAAAGCATTGGTTTTGTAAAAAAGGTCTTGCCAGATGGGGGTTCTTACGTTTTTACCCACTGCATGCCAATCACCTCCTTCTCCTGTATTCCTGGGAAGGGATTTCTCTGATCTCCTCCTTGGTCTCTCTTCTGGGCACCTGGTAGAGACCCATGGATAAACTTCTATGAAGTTCAAGCTTTCCTTGTTCCTAGGGCCCTGAGCTATTTGAAATTAACACCTGAGCCCACTCTTGGCCTTTAGTAGTTCATTAAAATTGTGCTTATTTCTTTTGTACCCACTTCTGTGATGGTCACTGCCAACTAAGCTGAACCACTCTCTCTTTTTTTTTTTTTTTTTTTGGAACCAGGGATTGAACTCAGGGACACTCAGTCACTGAGCCACATCCCCAGCCCTATTTTGTATTTTATTTAGAGACAGGGTCTCACTGAATTGCTTAGGGCCTCCCTAAATTGCTGAGGCTGGCTTTGAACTTGCGATCCTCCTGACTCAGCCTCTCAAGTCACTTGGCCACTCTCTCTTCTTAAATATGATTATTAATCTTGGTTGCCTTGAGGAATTGACTCTCTAATGAGTTCAAGAAAAAATGATCTCATGGATAATGGATATGGTTTAAATTTTTGTGTCACTCCCTAAATTCATATGTTGATACCTAACCTATGATGTGATGGTGCTGGAGGGTGGAGTCTTTGGCAGGTGACTAAGTCATAAGAGCAGTACTCTCATTAATGGGATTAGTGCCCCCAAATAGTTCCAAGTGCTCAGATCTTGGTCTTCCAGTCTCCAGTACTGTGAGAGATAAAATTTTGTTGTTTGGAAGCTATCCAGTATTGTGTAGTCTATTATAAGAACCTGAAGAGACTCAGATAATAATTGGACATTTTCTCATCATTGGGTTTGGAGTGACATTCTTTGCTGCTTTCCACTCGTCTAGGAGACAAAATGGAATGCTGTCTGATTCCATATTCAAATGGTATATTGTCCAGAGAGAAAAGAAATACCATCTAATTCATTTGCTTGACATTGACTTCCCATACCCTACTAAAGATCAAGTTGCTGAACTAAGCCATGCAGTGGGTGCCCGGAAGTTGTCCAAACCATGTCAGAGTGATGTTCTGACTATCAAGGCATCAGGTTGGAAAGATGCCTGCTTGCTTATCCCATTTGAATTCCAGGTTCTGGGCTCCAACCTTTATCTAAGCTTCATCTAGAACTCCTCAGCCTAGAATATACTGCTTTCTTCCTAGTCTACACCAGATGATAAACCACTATCGAATTGGGAATTTTGCCTCCTGAAGATACTCAAGGATTCCTCTTTGTTCTTAATTTCCTCGCTTAGCAGTCAGAGGGCCTGATTCAAATTAGGATTGAATCCCTTAAGGGTATCTGTCTCCTGAACATAGTAGAGATTCTTCCAAGGACAGTGACCCTCAGCTTTTCAAAATAAATGGATAAATACGTAAATAGATATTTTTCTAATATGCTTAGTGCCTTCATGTTTAAAAAAAGATTGTAGAATTAAGGAGGCTTCAGAATTCTATCCTAATGACAATCTGTGACTGTATTTATTTTGTTAGTTTTCAATGCAAAAGATGATTGAGAGTTGGAAAGGAATATCAACATACCTTCTCCAATCTTTTTGTTGTGAATCTGAGTAGACTGAGACTAAAGAAAGTTAAATGAGTTGCCTAAGGCTACACAGATGTGAAATGAAAACAAAAACAAAAACTTAAGATATAGGGTCTTGGTCCCAGGAAGGCTTAGGAGAGCAGTTAACTGCACAGATTAGTTGGACCATGTTCCGATCCTGTGTCTGTTGCTGACTGATCTGGAAGACTCAAGTGAAGTTACTTAACCTTCCTAGTCTCAGTTTTACCCTGTTGTGACATAAGGATGAGAGTGTCCATATCTGTTTCCACAGGTTGAGGGAAGTTGTATTGTCAAAAGAGCTCTCAAAAAATAATGCAAGTTTCTTTCAAATAGTGCAGTTTCTGGTGTTGAAGTATGGACTTCAGATAAATGGGCAGTGGGAGAAACTGTCAAATCAGTTTCTTCTGCTGTGTTTTAAGTGGCAATACATCACACGGTCTCACAGTCTCAATAACAGACAAGAAATCCAAGTGTGGTCAAAGGTGTTACTTAGAATGAACAATTAAAACAGGTTTGATTAACTGTCTAACCCCGTGTGCAAGTGTGCAAGGAGACGTTGTTCTGTCAGCATTGGGACATTTTGGGAGAAAGCATAGGGATGCAGGGTGGAGAAACAGATTTGGGTCAAAGCTGCAGAGAAACACACACTTGTCAGAGAACTCATTTTTTTTTTTTCCTCCAAGAAATAGCTGTGGTAACGAGAAGTTCCAGACTGGAGTTTCCAGCGTTCCTTTTCTAGCCAATGCTATAATTTTTATTTCTGTTTATTGACCAAGAACTGCTTCATTTACTGAACTAACCACGTTGCGCAGCAATCAGGGGCACTGTGGTTTTGCTGCGCGGGGCCCGGCCTGCAGTGCCCGCGGCCGGCCCATAGATGGCGCCATTTCACAAACAACGCTGCCACCGTGACTCCAGGGGAAACCGCTGCACAATCTGTTGACAGGATTAGGGACCCCTGTTGTTTTACAGGAAGTAAATAAATCCTTATGGTATTCTGGAAACCTCAGAAGTGTATGAGAGTGGTAAGAAATTGTTTATCCTATGGTAAAGGTATCAAATGAATATTTACAGCATTTAAAACAATTACATCAGATTGAAGGGGACTAATGTTAAAACGCAGCCTGTTTGCATTACCCGGTTTAGAGGATCTGTTAAACCCTTGCACAGTAGGTTTACTTTCTGAGTCCAGGATTTCTGGCTAGCATGAGTCCCTAGTGAATGCTAAGGCTGAGAAATGGTGACCTCTTTCCTTTCTAAATTCAGATGAGGTATGTAGAAATCAAACCTATCTATTGTGTGCAAATCATTGTGTAAAAAAATAGAAGCCACATGATTCTGTAAATTATAGAATATAATAAATGACAGAATAAAGGGTATAAAATAGAGGATACATTTAAACAAAAGATTATCTTCAACTTTAAAGTTCATTGAAATTCTCAATTTCAGATAATACTCTTCAGAGCAAATATATTCTTGTCATAAATCCAGAACGTGGGTGCTTCTCTGAATGGTCTTCATTAGCATTGTTTTTTATTGGTGCATATTAATTATGCATAATTCATTAGTATTCCTAAATATGTTCCTGACGTATTTAGGAATGAATGGGTGATAATCAGTGGGATTTACCTAGAAGTCAATAAATGATTTCATTCTTTAGACTTTCCACTGTGTCAGGGTGTGCGATATATTTTTTTCTTTTCCTAATTTTTTTCAACTTCCTTTACTCTGTGTGCTTCAACAAACTGTTGATTTGTGATAAGAATGCATTGCTAGGCTGGGCATGGTGGCACACACCTGTAATCCCAGCACTTGGGAGGCTGAGGCAGGAGGATCGGGAGTTCAAAGCCAGCCTCAGCAACTTAGTGAGGCCCTAAGCAACTCAGTGAGACCCTGTCTCTAAATAAAATACAAAATAGGGCTGGGGATGTGGCTCAGTGGCTGAGTGTTCCTGAGTTCAATCCCTGGTTCCAAAAAAAAAAAAAAAAAGAATGCATTGCTAACTAGACTAGTGATTCTCATTTCAAGCTACATTTTTGTATAATAAGGATCAAGATTTCCAATTTTAAAAACTGTGTTATGAGTGGCAATCTCTAGCAAACTGTCTAATCTTTAATAGTGCAACTAGCCAATAGAACCTTCAACAGACATTAAATAATTTTTTTTTTCTTTTTCAGTTCAGGTTAAGTTCAGAAATGAAGTTGCAACGTTGACTATTAATTGACATCATAAGGTCCTATACCTTTCTTATTTTATTTTTCTGAAGAATAATTGGAAAAATTGATCTTAATAGCAAATGGAACATGTCCTCAAGTACTGATATGATATTAATTCAATTAGGCTTCTCAATCATCTAGGCTACAGTTTCCATATTGGTAAAATGTGAATAATAATTATTTTATATAAAACTATTCATTTTCTAAATAGTACTAAATATTACTAATTACATAAATTGAATACTGAATGCTTATCTTGAATTGTGACATAGAAAAGGCCTTAGAAACTGGATACCAGTGACAGATCCTCTCCTACATCATGTGATCGTGTACATTTGCAGTGCAGTTGATAGTACTGGTAATCTGTCCATCACAAGGGCCAGGCCAGATGTCTCCCACCAAGAGCTGAGCTTGCCAGGACTCCCCAGGTGCAGTGAGACTTGCAAGGCATGGGTAACATGATTCATAACATGCAATGACAGCAACAAAAAGGTGATGAAAGTCTAACCAGAAACTGTTTCTTATTTGTTTGTCTGGTTTTGTCGTTGAAGATAATTACTTCTGATACTCAAAACACTGTGTAAGGGAATTAGTAGAAAGAATCCAATCCCAACTAAAGCAAAACCTGCCATAATGCACGTTTGAAAATCATGGTGAGAACATATGAGGTCCACTCTCTTGACAAGTTTGTCACTTATAAGCACAATGTTATACCCTGGATCCCTAGGAACTTTTCATCTTGCTTAACTGAAACTTAACATTCATTTCTATGAGTTGCATCTGGAAGGCCCCAAAGACTCATCTGTTCACAACTTGGTCCCTAGCTCTGGTGTCACTGGGAGGTGGTGGAGCCTTTTGGAGACGGGGTCTAGTGGGAAGTTCTAGGTCATTGGAGACATGTCATTGAAGGGGATTGAGGAACAACACTGGTGTACTTTTTCTCTCTTTAAGTTCTGGGCCAGAAGTGAGGGCTTCCTTTACCGTATGCTCCCACCATGATGGGCTGCTGCCTCACCACAGGCCCAAAAGCAAGGGGACCAAAGGATTATGGACTGAAACCTACAAACTGTGAACCAAAATAAACCTTTCCACTGTATAAGTTGATTGTCTCAGATATTTTGTTGCAGTAATGGAAAGTTAATGGTTGCTTTGAATGGCAACTCCCCATTTGCTCTCCCCTCAAGCCCTGGCAAACCATCATTCTATTTGATGCTTTTATGAATGTGACTATATTTGATACTTTATATAAATGGAATCATATGGTACTGTCACATTTTGCTTATCATTCAACCACAAATGCATATGTAGATTGTTTCTATATCTTTGCTATTATGAATAGTACTCCAATAAAAGGAGATTGCAGATTTCTCTCTGAGACACTAATATCAGTCCTTTAGAACAACCGCTCTGACATGGGATTGTTGGATCATAAGGTAGTTGTGTTTTTATCTTTTAAGGAACTCTATGCTGTTTTCTAGAGTGGCTGCAGTTTTGCTTTCCCTCCAATAGTACATGAGTGTGCTCTGTCTTCACAATTGCACCAACATTTTTTTTTTTTTTCTTAATCATGGACATCCCAACAGATGTGAGGTGATAATCCTTTGGGATTTTGGTTTGTATTTCCCTGATGATCACTGAGGTTCAGCATCTTGTCACATGCCTGTTAGTTACTTATTATGTCTTCTATGAAGCAAAAAGTCTATTCAGTTTCTTTGGACATTTTATAATCTAGTTATTTGATTTTCTACTATTTAGTTGTAAGAGTTCTATATTTTGAGGATCAATCCCTTTCAGACTTATAGTTTATGTACCTTCCTGTTTTTGCTTTGGTTGCCTGTACATTTGGAGTCATGTCCAAGACCAATGCTGTGGAGCTTTCCTCTCACGTTTTCTTCTAGTAGTTTTACAAATTCAGATCTGTCTTTTCAGTCTTTGATCCATTTTGAGTTGATATTTATGTAAGTATTGCATTTTTTAAGTTACCATTTTGTTTTAAACTCTCTAATCAATCTTATATATGCAACACATCTTTACATACCCTTTTTATTAATTTTTTAATTCATTCTAATTAGTTGTACATGACAGTAGAATGCATTTATACATTTTGGTAAGTCATACATAAATGGAGTTTGATTTCTCATTTTTCTGATTGTACATATTACAGGATCACATCCGTCATGAAGTCATACAGGTACATGAGGTAATAATGTCTGTTTCACTCTACTATCCTTCCTTCCCCCATACCCCTTCCCCTCCCTTCACTCCCTCTACCTAATATAAAGTAACTCTATTCTTCCCTAGTGACCCCCCCGCGCCCCCCCCCTTATTGTGAGTTAGTATCTGCATATCAGAGAAAACATTCGGCTTTTGGTTTTCTGGGTTTGACTTATTTTGCTTAACATGATACTCCCTTTTTAAAAATTATCTATCAACTTAAAATATGATTAAAAAGATGTTTGAATAACTACAAATAGTCCTGGCTACTTTTCAAACAGTTCTATCGGCATTTTGAATTGCCTGTTTGAAATCACGTGATCTAAAAAATGTAATGTGTCAGTTGTTTTGAATGATTTAGTATATTTTCACAAAGTAGGGGGGAAATCAAGATATTTACCCCAAGTGAAGTAAGAATTCCAAAGATATGTAGTTTCAATATATCATGCAATCTCTAAAACAATAAAAAATATGACAATACACACCATTGGCAAACATTTAACTAAATCTGATTGAATTTTACCTCTTTATATGAGTATTCAAATGTGTTAAAAATAAAAAGGAAAAAAACCTATCCCCTTTTGAATTCTGGAAATAAGGCCACAAAGCTGACTGACTGTGTGTCCCTGTGACTCTTGTCTCCATTAGTTAGACTCTGCTGCCTGTGTTGCAGGGCCGGCGTTCACGCCTGACATGGGCTGCTGCTCTCTGCTCTACCATGCTTCTAGGTCTGCCTGTTGGCTTGGAAACACTTCTGATCCTGTCCTCATTTCTGGAATAAATTAGGCACTTATTATTTCAGGTACCTAGGTAGATTCCCTCTATAGCAGCAAACAGAACTTGACATCTTATTTTTTCCCATTTAACATCTCTGGCATCTACCCCTCCCTTTCAGTTTCCAGTGTCCCCAAATCATCATCTCACATTAGGATATACTTCATAACTAATGGGGCT
>JAJEJO010050473.1:0-24905 GCA_020662805.1 Glaucomys volans
CACCAACCTCACCTGTCGTGTGACCTTCCCTGGAGCTGGGGTGACGGTGGAGGGAACTGTCAGGATAAAGGTGTCCTGTGAGTGCCAGGCCAGGATGCCCAGATGTTCCCCAGAACCTGACCATCAGTGTGTTCTAGAGAGATGGCACAGGTAGGCACAGCCTCTCCTCCTGGGGGTGTGGTAGAGGTGGGGACTGGTTTTACTTTAGAGACGACATGGGGTTCAAAGCTCAGGAGGAAGTCTCAGACCAGGTGCAGGGCCAGCAAAAGTGGGAACCCCATATGCACATGTGGCCTTACAAGCTATATCCTCCTGCTGTCCCCAAGGTATCCCAAGGCCACTTCCACTCTCACCTGTGCCAGGGCTACATTCTTGTCCCAAAATCTGCCCTGATTCTCCTTAGGATCTCAACCCTGCCTCCTCCCCTTCAATCACGTAATGTTATTTTTTTTCTTATAATAGTAAGCATACAATTTGTGTTAGTCTGTTTGAGCTGCTATAACAAAATAGTGTACATTCGTGATCTCAAGAACAGAAATTTATTTCTTAAATTTTGTGGGCTGAAAGTCCAAGTTCAAGGTGCTGCCCATTTGGTTCCTGGCAAGGGTTCTCTTCCTGGCTTTCAGATTACCATCGTCTCCCTTTCCTGCCTTACACTGTGGAGAGAGAGGCACAAGCTCTCTGGCGCCTCTTCTTACTAGTCCTATCCTGAGGGCTCCAAAGCCCATGCCCTCACTGACACCAGTTCCCTCCCAAAGGCCCCGTCTCCAAACACCATCATATGGGGGGTTAGGGCCTCAACACGTGGATTTTAGGAAAATAGAATTAAACACACAGGAAAATGTAGTAAGAACAAAATAATCCTCACATCTTGGCTGTCCTTTCACAGGTAACCTCTGTGTGTACCTTCAAATACACACCTGTGTACACACACACACATACACAATTTCTATGCATGCTGTTTGTATCTTTATTTTTTTATTTCATTTTTTTGCAATGCTGATAAAACCTTGGGCCTTGTAAATGCAAAGGAAGAGCCTTGTCATTGAGCCACATCCCCAGTCCCTTTCTTATTTTTAAATATATTTTTCATTTTGGAGTAATTCTATATTTACAAAAAAGTTGCCAAGATGGTACAGAGAGTTTCCATAAATCCATCACCCAACTTCCCTGGTTGTCAAAATCTGAGATCACCACGGCACACTGCCACATGAGGAGGTGATAGTGGTACATGCATTCTGTCCTATGTACAGGGCAGGGAAGGGATTGTTCTCTACGTCTAGCTCTAATTTACCACCAGACGTGATTCCAGGCCTGTCAGTCACAGCATCTTGGGGAACAGGTCTTGTCCTTTCATCCTTCAATCTCTCATGCCCCAGTGGAGGATCCTCTCTGCCTATTTCGGTAAGGGGCCACTGAGCCACTTCCTGATCTGGTGAGTCGTCCCCTCCTTCTCCTTCTTCCCTGGGGCTCTGAGCTCCCTGGAACTGTGTCAAGTGCCTCAAGACCCAATGACAGAGTTCTCTCCAGCATGAGCCTTCTTCAAGGCTCTTTTACCAGCCTACCATCCTGGGAAAAATCTAGAACTCCCTTCTCTTGGATCCCTTTCATCTGTTCTCCACAGCAGTATTCACAGGATCTAGAGACTGTCTACATTTTCTTCAGGAAAGCAACAGAGAACAACGGGTAAACTTTTAAACCCCTTTGTAACCGCCAAAATGTGGGAAAACACCAAATGCCCATCAACTGAGGAATGGATAAACACACTGTGAGCTGTCCATATGACAGAGCCATAAAAAGGACTGAACACTGATGTCCCCTCCAGCATGGATGAATCTCAAAAACACGATGCTCTATGAAAGAAGCCAGACAAAGGATCACATAATGGTATGATTCCATGAATAGGAAACATCTAGTGCAGGTAAATCTATGGAAACAGATATTAAATTTGTGGCTTCCAGGAACTGGAGGAGGAGGAAATGGGCAGTGGCTGCTGAGTGAATACCGAAGCTCTCCTTCTGAGGTTCTGAAAATGTTTTGCAACCAGATAGAGGTGGTTGCACAACATCATGAATGTACTAAATGTCATAGAATTGTTTGCTTTAAAATGGGTCATTTTATGTTATGCGGATTTTGCCTCAATTAAAAAATGGTAATAAGTTGGGCACAGTGGCACATGCCTGTAATCCATGCCCTGGGAGACTGAGGCACAAGCGTCACAAGTTCAAGGCCAGCCTCAGTGATAAGAGAGGCCCTCAAAAACTTAGCAAGACCCTGTTTCAAAATAAAAATTAAAAAGGGCTGGGGATGGGGCTCAGTGGTAAAGTGCCCCTTGGTTCAGTCCCAAGAACCAAAATGTAATGATGATTTTGATGATGATGATAGTGATGATGATGATGATGATGATGGTGATGATGATGATGATGGTGGTGGTGGTGGTGGTGGTGGCAATGATGGTGATAGAAGCTTTGAAGTCAGATCTCCAGGATTCTCATATCTGCTTCACAGCTCGGTCTCGTGCTTCTTCCCTTTGCACATCTGTTAAACAGGGATATGGGACCACGCAGCTCCAGGGTTCGTCTTGAGGAGTCAGGGAATTAGCATGTGCAGTCTGGTGCAGTGTCCAGGGCATGGTCAGCCTCCAGCAAGTCAGCTTTGGGGACTGGTCAGAGTGCATTCGTCTAAGTGCCACATGCTGCTGAGGTCATTGTTCAATTTTCTTAAATGACTGTGTTAGTCACCTTTTCATTGCTGTGGCCAAAACACCCAAAAAGAACAGCTTCAAGGAGGAGAAGTTTATATGGGAGTCACAGTTGCAAAGGTTAAGTCTGTGGTGGGCAGACTCCATTACTCTGGGCCTGAGTTGAGATGGGACATGGCAGAAGGGTGTGGTGGAGGAAAGCTGCTCATCCCATGGCAGTGGAAAGCAGAGTGAGAGGGCAGAGCCAGGGAGAAGGATAATCCCCAAAGCACACCCCAGGGACCTGCTTCCTCCAGCCATGCCCCACTTGCCAACCCATTCGAATTGTGAATCCACCCAATGGATTAGGGTACAGCTGTCACAGTCTCATCATTTCACCTGTGGACATGCCCCATGAGATGCCAGGGAACACCTCTTATCCAAACTATAAAAATCACCTTTAGGTACCAGCTGTATGCTGCTCTCCACCTGCACCCTGATCCAGTGAGCGTCCTGGTGGTCACAGGGGAAAAGCTGATATTCCGGTTAGCAAATGAGAAGTATTGGACTAATGTTTCTACAAGGAGAAGTTTCACATCTGCATGGCCAGCATTTCGTTTCATTTTTCCTTCTCCCTCTTGGTCTGCTTCCACGAGTCACCAAGTTCTGGATCTGTGCCCTCTTCCCCACCTCCAGGTCCAAGTTGTGATCTCTCTTCCCCAGACCATTCCTACAGTTTTCTCCTGAGCCTCTGAGCTCCCCAACACCCCTCCAGCCCATCACCCACAACATGAGCAAAGGGAGCTTCCTGATGGTCCCCTCCATCCCTGTCCTTCCCTGCTGAACACCCTTCCCTGAGCACTGGGACTCCTCTCAATCTCACCCTCACCACCTGAGCCCTTGCTCAGCCCCTTCTCGCTTTCTCCACAGTTCTGCCCCACTGCAATCTGGTCTCCTTTCTCTGTCATTGCAGGACAGGCTCATCTTCTGCTCAAATTGCACCTCCCCATCGAGCTTCACCCCTGCCCCCACCTCCCCCCTCTGGCACTTTCCCACAGGTTGGACTGGAGGCGGTTCAGCAATCTCAGCGCCATTCCATGTGAGCATTTGGGGCCGGGTGTTCCTTTGGCCTGCTGGGCTGTCCTGTGCATTGTGGGAGCTGAGCAGCACCCTGGCTTCCACCCACAAGATGCAGGTTGTTTCCTCTGTCCAGTATTGACAACCAAAAATGTATCCTGATTGTGCTAAGTATTCATATGGTGTCAAGAAAAGAAAGATCTCATGCTGGGAGGGAGCCTCCTGCATCACTTTCTCTACTTCTTCCTTTCAAGATCACCACAAACACCATGACTTCCCTCCCTATCTGGTTTCACAACAACAAAAAAATTACATGCATTTGTTTCCTTCTTGTCACATCCATGAAGTAAACCTTGGGAAATGGGTGGGTCATCCTGTCTCTTTGCTCTCCATGCTTTTGCTGCATGCCTGGTTTATGCCACACCCCAGGAACATCAGAGGAAGGAGGCACAGTGCTTACCTCACCTTAAAAGGTCACCTCAGGTATCACACACCTGCAATCCCAGCAACTCAGGAGGCTGAGGCAGGAGGACTGCAGGTATGAGGCCAGCCTCAGCAAAATTAGCAAGGCCCTATGCAACTTAGCAAGACCCTGTCTCCAAATAAAAAATTAAAAAGGCTCAGTGGTAAAAGCATGCCTGGGTTCAATTTCCAATACAAAACAAAACAGAACAACAACAACAACAACAACAACAAAATCTGAGGCACATTCAAATGTTGAGTCTGTTTACAGAGCAGGGACTCCTGAGTCAGGCAGTGCCAGACCACTTTTATAAGGCATTCATGAAAACAAAACAACTAGAAATATTTGATTTGGTGTAGGTGAAACCAAGCTTTAACTACCCATACGTTCCTAGTTAAAGGATGGTTGGTGGGCTGAGCATGGTGGTGCATGCCTGTAATCCCAGCTGCTGGGGAGGCTGAGGTAGGAGGACTGCAAGCTCAAAGACAGCCTCAGCTACTGAGTGAGACCCTGTCTCAAAAAAAAAAAAAATGTGCTAGGGATGTCGTGAACAGTGACAGGTGGCTTTCACAGTTCCCTTGCTTTCCGGTCTCCTCTCACCTGAGCGTGCAGGTTTCAGATGAGGGTAGGACAAGGACTTGCCTGGGTTTTGGAAAGTAGGACTGATGAGGAGGTTGAGCACTACTCTGAGTGGTCACCTGAGACCCTGGGAGACTCGGAAGGGGCAGGACTCCTTCCCAAGAGGTGACTGCTGAGCAGCTGCTGGTGTGACCAAGGACAGGTGGATTCTGTTGTGGCTTCGGGAGGCCCACAGAGTGACAGGAGAAGACGGGGCTTCATTCAGGGCCAGTGACTGGCACAGCATGTGCTCTGCCCTGGAATCAGCTTCCCTGCTCCAGGGTCTGGTGGGTTCTGGTGCACAATGGGAGCAACAGAGGAGAAGGTCTCCAAGTAAGGGGGAGGAATGTTGGGGTCTCTCGGGGAAGAGGTGTGGTCCTGGGCAACCCAGGCCTCCTCTTCCAGCTCCTCTGGTGCTGTGGCTGCTAGGCAGGCTGCTCTGGTGGGTGATGGGTGCAGATGCTCCGCCCACTCTGTTCCTTCTTTCCCTGAGCTTCCTGAGAAAGGCACCAGCTCTTTCCAGGAGACAAAGTTCTCCACTAAAATGACCTGGAGTGGCTGCTGCCCAGCTCCACCCAGTAGGCTCTCCAGGCTTCCCTGGGGGAAATTCCTAACTCTGCCTGCCCCAGTCCCTAGTGGAACCCAGGAGTTTATCCCTAGTTCCAGGAGACTGCCTCTGAACCTGTCTGCAGGACAGACCTGGGTGTCAAAGATGGCAGGTGGCAGGGTGTCCTTGTTGGGCCAGAATTAAGCATGACATCAGCTTTCTCCTTAAAAACAAATCCCACGCACATCCATCCATCTTCCAGGGCATTTATGTAGCCTGGCCTGTGTGAGTCTCCACGCGCGGGCTTTGCTGTTAGTTCACGGATGTGCTTGAGGATCCTGTGGAATGCAGATGATCAGCTCACAGTGCAGATGAAGAGACTGAGGTTCAGAGAGGCTGTGCTGCTGTCTCAAGGTTCCTCTGTGGCTCAAGTTAGGGCTTGAATTTGAACTACAACCTGATTCTGAGGTCTCCTCTCGTCTGATGTGGAGTGAGACAGAGGGGACACACATGTGCAGGAAATAACATTCCTTGGATGCTTCTGAATTTGGCTGAAGGTCAGGGACAGGAGAGGTGCAGCCGCATAGGTGAAGGCTGGGGACCCCTACCTACCCTTTCAGCAACAATTAGTCCTCACCTTGCCATTAAAATAAATCACACCTTTGTTTAAGTCAGTCTGGTGATGATGGGGGGGTTGGTGGTGGCCTGGTCAATCTCAGGATCTTTAGGCTGATGAGGTCCATTATCTGCTCAATCGATAATGCTGGAAAGTCCCCTAAATGACAGGTTTCTCAAAATCTTCTATCTCTTTGCTTAATCTATTTATTGGTGGCTAATTAACAGTACACAGGTTGATCTGTACATTTCCAAGAAATCTGGGAGTGACCGGCCTGGCGGGGAAACTGGCCAGGGGAGTGACATCCTGGACAAGTGGGGGACCCTATGGACTAAGATCTCACTTCTTGGCCCTCTGGGAGCCCCCTTTCTCCCTGATTTACCTCCTCCTACCCCACCTCCCTCAGACTGTACTCAGCCGGCAGCACAGGTGTGTTCTGAGACTCGTGTCGCCATGTGCCGCATTTCCACGCCTTTTCACAGCCAGGAGGATTCACTAGGTGTTCTTCCCTTGGTGTGGGTGGCTTCACTTAGGGGAATTATGGATTCATGGGCTGTGAACGTGTGTCCCGTGTGTGCTCATTTCTCTCACTGTTGGGGGGCAGGTCTGCCATGGGGGCGATGACAGCAGAGTCACATGTCCAGGCCTCCAGGGAAACCCCAAGTCCATGGGAACCAGCAAGAGGGAGGAGGGACAGGAGAGGGGCACTGGGGAGCACCAGGGAGGCTCATCATACTGTCATTGACACCCAGAGCTGTGGGTTGAATCATCCCCCTAATAAGTGAGTTCAAGTCCTGACCCCAGGCCCTCTGAATATGACTGGGAAGCAGGTAGGGTCTGTGCCAAGTCATTGGGTTAATACGAGGTCATGCAGAATTCGGGTGGGCCCTAAACCCAAGGCCTAGCGTCCTTATGCCAGGAGGAAATTTGGACACAGAGACACAGGGAGACAGCCGTGTGACAATGGAGGCCATGATTGAGTCATGCTGATGGCAGTCAAGGAGCACTGAGGATCGCCAGCAACCACCCAGAGCTGGAAGAAGCAAGACATCCTTTCTCAGACTTCAGAGGCACAAGGCCCAGCTCACACCTGAACTAGGACCTGACCTCCAAAAATCTGGAGGACCCTCCTTCCCCAGAGCCTGCCTCCCCCAGGCCCTGCCATAGCTGCTGTCTCCCAGTAACCCTGTGGAGGGGTGTTGGTCATGCAGCTCCCAAGGGCAGGGACCCCTGAGTTCCCACTAGCCCAGGATTGTCCTGCCCACCTGCCACTTCCCTAATCTCCATCCCTGCATTGTTTCTCTCTCCCTCCCTCCCATCTCTCCTCTCTTCCTCCTTCCCCTTTTTCTCTTCCCCATTTTAACTGCAGTTGTGATGAACACACTGATTGAGACAATTTGGGGCAGACTCACGAGGACAGCTCAGAAGAGCACCGACATGGTGGTATGGACTCCGAGCTAAGGGTTCATCAACTGTTTCAACTTTATTGTCTCTTTCTTTTCTGACTGTAAAAAGAGTTTGTGCACTTTGTGGGGTGGGGAACATTTAACATACAAGTTTAAAGAAAGAAACTAAAACAGACGTAGCATTGTCGATACCTAACTTTCCCCACAGTTTTTTGCCTGTGTGAACACAGAGGACCGTGATGGAGACCCCTGCTCATGCTGAGCACATCCATAGCTGTCAATCAATCGGTGCATTTTCTTTTTTTTATTTGAGGTGCTGGGGACTGAACTCAGGGCCTTGTGCTTGCTTTGCAACTGAGCTACATCCCCAGCCCCAATCTGTGCATTTTCTAGCTGTGATCCTATCAGGTACAGCTTTGCATTATAGGTTTCTAACTTAGAATTCAGCATTTGTGGTCTCTAAGGAGAACAGATTAGCTCAACAGGATCAATGTCCATTTAAGCAATTGTCTGTCTTGGGCATTGATTCATTGCTTCCTTTCCCGTCTCCGGCCATGCTGAGCTGGGCATTCTCCCAGCATCTCAGGTGATTCTGTGGCACTGGATTAGAGAATTGAAGTTGGAATGGAAACACTGAAGCAGGTGGAGAGGAGGTGACAGATTAGAGTGCAGAGCTCAACCCAGGACCCACCCCAGCCTACATTCCATTGGTCAGCTCTGACTAACAAGTGGAGTGGCCAATGTCCATGCTGCCCATGATGTCATCTCTCAGGTCCTAGATGGGGTCTTCAGACTTCTAGGACCCTCCATCTCCCAAGTTCCCTCTCCAAACTGTCCCTGCCAGAGACACCCTGACCCCTTCCAGTTCAGTTGCTCCCAGTTGGGACTCTGAGCAGTTTTCCATCACTGCCCGCTCACTTCCTTGCTGATCTGGGGTTGTCCTCCAGGTCACAGGTAATGTAGCTTGATTCGTCCTAGTGGGAAGAATTAAGGAAGAGGTCAGGTCCCAGGTCCGTAAGTCCTTGGCAGATTGAGAGATAAAGGGGCCCAGCTTCTCACCAAGCCCCCTCTCAAGGGACCCTAGGAATTGAAAGAGAGGAATCTGGGGGCTTACCCTCTACACCAAGACTCTTCAGCATTCCCAGACTTTCCTTTTTAATATCTGATTCTCTTATCATCAGAAGAAAAATGAACCTGATCCACCCTGGATTGTATACATCTTTATACTAATGCAGTTGAAAAATAGAGTTTTAACAATGTTTTTATAGAGGAGGGGCCGGGACAAGGGCCCCTGCTCGTGTGGGTTCCCTACTTCACTCCAGACTCCAGCACCTGGGAATTTGGAGCTGCCTGTTCACAGGAGGCATCTGGCCTCAGGGGGGTCCCCAACCCTGCTCAGCTGAATGCCCTGAGACCTGTGTCTTCTGAGACCTGATTTGCAAATGGACAGGAAGCCCCCTTTCTCACCCCTGACCCCCCAGGCTCCTGGCCATCTCTTGCCCTGTTTCTCCTCCCTTGTCCTGGACACTCTCAGTCTCTTCCCAAGTTGCCTCTCTCCACTGTGTTGAGGATGGTTCTGTCTCCACTGGGGCCTTCTGTTTCCCCATGAAACATACTTTCTCAAGGGGTCATGGGGGAGGATAATATGTGGTTGTCCCTTTATACTGTTAATTGATTAAACACATTTTTTTCTTTAAACATCTCATCTAAGTGGCCCAGAACAACTGCCCAACAGAACTTTGTGCAATGATACAAAAGGCCTACATCTGCATATCCAGTGAGGTAGCCACTGGCCCCGCGTGGCTGCAAGCACTTGACTGACTGTGTGATTGAGGAACTGGATTCTTTGCTTGTTTATTTTTAAGTCATTTTCAATTTAAATCGCCACATATGGCTAGTGTCTCCCATATTTTCAATTCAAGTCTAGAGACCCTCCTTTAAGGTAGTATAAATTAAATTGAATGTTAAATGAAGTCAGTACTAAAATCTTTTAAAATCTGTAACCTTTAAATTAGATGACCTTTCAGATAATTTTGATCTCAAGGTTTACATTTCAGTTAGGTTTTGATTCAGTTTAAATTTAAAAATTAAGGTTTATTCAGTGAAGAATTTGGGTGTGTTGGATACTGAGGTCCTCCTGTGAGCCCTTGGAGACTGAACTGGGATGGGACATGCGGGTCCCAGGTGAAGGGGACTGGCCCTGGGACACTGGACTGAACCAGCCCCAAGACAGGGGGCAATAAAACACCATGTCCCTGAGGCCCCAACACCTCAGCATCTTAGGGGAGCACAGACAACAAGCCTGGTGGGGACATCCGGATACACATCACCAGCACTCTGTGACCCCTGCTCCCAGTGACTGTCCTCAGTACCCTCCTCTCTGCCCAACAGTTCAGCAGCCATTGCATCACACCAGTGAGACGACCTGACAGACCATGACTACATGTGATCTGTCCCTGTAATAGCCCAGGCTTAGTGACCCTCACAGCCCTGCATCTGCTTCTTCCACTGCATCTCGGGTCCTCTTTAGCCTGGAAGCACATAGGGCAAAGGACTCTGGGAATGCAGTTCCAGCATGGCCAAGCTGACAGTGTAAATCCTCCACAGACATCTCCACACAGGTCTTCACGAAGCCACTTATGAGTGGTCTTTTCAGTACAGGATGCAAGAGAATTAGACGAGCACATTTGACCTTTCCCCTATCAGCTATTACCGCTGGGGCTGCTGTTCCAGCATCCATTGCTGCACATGAAGCCAGGCATGACTCACTGCATTGTGTCTCCACCTGTGAGCTCCACCTGTGACCCTGGTGGGCAGTTTCCCAGCCAATTTGGCTCTGGGCTCTTTCAGGCAGCTGCACTGAGATGGTGGCCTTTGCCAGGGTGGATGTCTGACACCTCCATGCTCCTCCACGTGGACCTCTCTCCAGTAAAGGGCCCAGGTGTTTTAGACAGACGTCCAGGGATCCATGGGGTCGGGTGGAGGCTGCCAGACCTCCTCAATCTCAGAACATCTCAGCCTCCACATTCTGTTGGCCAGAGCAGCCGTGGGCCCCATTCATACCCAAGAGGATGATGAACCCCCTCTTGTGATAAGATGAACACCTTGTTTGCATGGGAGGTGTTTGGGGTTGGGTCTGGAGAATGTTTCCTGCACCTGTCCATCAGCTGCCCTGTCTACCTGCCAAGGACGATACACCTCTCAGTCAGGGATGGAGGGACTGACGTGCTGACTCCCTGACTCCAGACTCTTGATCAGGATCCTCAGCAGAGCTGCAGACGTCTCCTGAGTCAGAATCCCCAGAGCCAGAGCCAGAGCCTGTCCAGAGAAGAGGCAGCGCACCCTATGAGCAGTGCCCTGGCCCCTGCTGGGCCAGTGTGGGAGTGGTCCCATCAGGAGCTGCCTGAGGACTTCCAGTAGAGTGGGAGCTTCAGAGGTGTTGGGAATTCAGTCCAGAAATTCTCTTTGTCTCAGCATTGCCTATGTAACCCATATCCCTCAGGTCTGCTGGAAGTCCCCACCTTGTCTACACTGCCTGTTCCTCCCTGGGAATTCACTACTCAAGAAGAGCAAGATCCCCACCTTCCCCGGATGTGCTTGCCCCATCTCAGCCACCTGTCCCATGGCCCTGGAATTTTCTGGGGACTTGTGTGTCTCCCAACAGACATTGCTGTCCTTCAAGTAAACCACTGGTCTGTCCTCTTCACCCCTTTGCTGGAGACCTCAAGGCTCAGCGTGAATGTGCTCCAGCTGACTGCTGAGTGAAGCTTCTTCCTTGTCCCGTGGGACAGACTGGACTGTTCTTTCCTCTCAAACTCATGTACCTCTCCTCTCCCAGCCCAACCAGTCCTGGGCAGACAGTGTGAAGTGGCTCCCCACATAGACAAGAAGCAAGAGAGGTGATTCACTTGCTTTCTGAGTCCATTTGGGCTGTGAGAGCTGGATACCAGAAACTGGGTGGCTTATAAACAGCAGAAGTTTACTTCTTACAGTTCTGGAGGCCGGGAGCCTGCAATCAAGGTGGGGCAGATTCCATGTCTGGGGAGGGCAAGTGTTCTCATTGACCATGCTCCCTCATTGTGTCCTTCTGGGGCAAAAGGGGCAAAGGAGCTCCCTTTGGGTCTCTTCTGTAAAAACTCTAATCTCATTCATCAGGGCTCTGCCCCCTAATCACTTCCCAAGGGCCCTGCTTCCTGTTACCATCCCCTTAGCAGGTAGGATTTCAACATATGAACTTTGAAGGGACACAGACATTCAGACCATAGTGCTTGCCACTCTGACCTTGGTATCTTCTTCTGAAATTGGAGAGGTAGAACAAGAGGGCCTCCCCAGCTCTCTGGACTGGAGAGTCATGAGTTCCTCTTTTACATGCAAATTCTCTGTGGCTTCCCCTGTCTTTCCTTCCCATTCTTCTGTTTTTCTTTGCAAATTGGAGACCCTGGAAAACAGATGGGCAATAACCAGCCTTTCTGACTACTGGGGGACTGCAGTTGCTCCTGCTGGGAGAGAGTATCTGGGAAAGATGGCAAGGAGGGCTCAGGGGCTTCCCCAAGAGGGAGCGGTTGTGGCCACAGGGAGTGGGGATGGGTGGTGGTCCTGGAGTGCTCATGGCCTCCTGTTCTTGGAGGGCACTCATCTTGCCCTCATTGGGAGCACTTTTATCCACGTCAGGTATTTCCCATCTCCCCCAAAAAAAGAAAGGTTTCAAGAAAAACTGACATGAGTCCAACAAGGCTCTACCTCCCAGGACGTCCTCCACGTCATGCCACAGTCGCAAATAATCTGTTGAATTCAGGCACATGCTTCCCACATGACATCCTGACCACCCGAGGGTGGCCATCCACGCTGGCCTTTCTTGCTCCGTGACTCCTGGTCACTGGGACTCCTGGGGGCAGAGCCCAAACAAGCAAAGCTCTGGAGGGTGACGGATCCATCATGCTCTGGAGTAACCGGGCAGCCAGAGAGCTCAGCGCTGAAGAAATCCATGCTGGTGGCTCAGTGGTGGACGCTTGCCTAGCATGCGCTAGGCCCTGGGTTTAGTACCCTGCATGGAATCCATCCTGGTGAAGGGAGAAGTTTTGCACTTTTTAGAATCTGCCTCTTCAGACACTGAAGAGGCAGATTCTGAATCTTCAGACACTTCCCAGCCAGAACCACCACATGAGGCCACAGCCTCGGGTCTCCGTTCCTCAGGCCGCCTGCCAGCCGGGCTCCCTCTGGTTTTACCCCAGGGAAAGCTCACCCTGGTGTCTCCTCTGCACAGTCCTCCTGAGACTGAGCCTCCAGCCTGGGTGACCCCACTGTGGCCCAGGTGCATGAAGACTTAGTGTCTGTCCCCGAGACAGTGACTCCTTGGGGACAGTGTCTGCTGTGCAGAGAGGGTGTGCACACCGTGCGGCTGCTGAGGGAGGAGGAGAGGTGCCCTGCTCACCCGAGTGGGCTCGCTTGTCTCCTGACTTTCCAATGTTCTGTGGCTTCAGGGGTCACTCAGCTCTGGTTAGAGGGAGCCCACTGAGTGACATTGCAGAAAATGTCACCAAAGGGGCAGGACATCAACAAGGAGGGAGGAGACCTGGTGACTCAGGGAGGGTCTCTGCCCTCTCTGGCCTTGGGGCTTCAGGAGTGGATGTGGTGGTGGGGGCTGGTCTCCAAGGGCCCAGGCCACCCTGGCAGAGGCTGGATGAAGCTCCTCCTCTAGGAGGCCACTGTCCCCATGTCACTCACTTCCTGTGGGGCCTCCTACTGTGGGGCTTCTAGTTCCTCAGAGAGGAGATCAGGGAGCAGACTTCCCCTGAGGACCTGTAGCCCCAAGTGACATGCTGCTGCTTCTGCTGCTGCCCCTGCTGTGGGGGTGTGAGGGGGTGGAGGGTCGGAGGGATTACACCCTGCAGGTGCAGAGAGAGGTGACAGTGCAAGACGGCCTATGTGTCCATGTGCCCTGCCAATTCTTCTACCCCTGGAGCAGCTGGAATAGCTGGGCCCCAGCTCATGGCTACTGGTTCCCAGGAGGAGCCTCAAGCTCGGATGCGCCCGTGGCCACGACCAACCCCAGCCGGGAAGTGCGGGAGGAGACCCAGGGCCGATTCCTCCTCCTTGGGGACCCAAGAACCGATGACTGCTCCCTGAGCATCAGAGACGCCAGGAAGACAGACACAGGGTCATACTTCTATTGGGTGGAGAGAGAAGGTTTGAAATTACCAGGTCTCAGTGCGTGTGACAGGTAAGGCTTCAGGGCAGCCTCAGGGAGGTCACGGGTGGGGGCAGGGCTGGGGGAACCTGCCCTGGGGGAGGTGGGGCCAACATCAGGGGCTCAGGGAGCAGCTGGTCAGAGCCTGAGCTTCTCTCAGGGCCACACCTCCCACCCTCCCTCCTGAGCCTCCTGTCCCCCTCTGCTCCCCAGCCCTGACCCACAGCCCCAACATCATCATCCCTGGGACCCTGGAGTCTGGCCGTCCCACCAACCTGACCTGCTCTGTGCCCTGGGCCTGTGAGCAGTGGACGCCCCCCACCTTCTCCTGGGTTGGGACCTCTGTGTCCTCCCTGGGCCCCAACATCACCAACTCCTCGGTGCTCACCCTCACCCCGCGGCTCGAAGACCAGGGCACCAACCTCACCTGTCAGGTGACCCTGCCTGGGGCCCAAGTGACCAGGATGAAGACCATCCACCTCAACATCTCATGTGAGAACTGGGCTAAGTCACCTGGGACTCTGATGGGGTTGGTCCCTGAGGGAGTAGGGAGGGGTCAAACGCTGGACACTGGGTGGTGGTTCCTGGAATGGGGTGGAGGCTGGGCCAGGAGGATGTAGCCTCCATCCCTGCCCACCATGCAGATCCTGGGACAGAGGGCTGATGTCCACCAGCCTTCCAATGACAGATGTGACAGTTTTGCATGTCTTCCTGTCCCAGACTCTCCACAGAACCTGACTGTAACTGTGTCCCTAGGAGCTGGCTCAGGTAGGGAGGAGCCTCACTGGGGCTGGGGGATCAGGGCCTCTTCAGCTCAGGGCAGGACTGGGTCCCCCTCATCCTGGACTCACCTGGTGTCAGAACCCTTTATTGGGGAACCCAGTGACCCCTCCCCACCCACAGCCCATATCTGCCTTGAGCTCCTGTCCCCACTCTCCTGGGCTGCCTGGGACTCCAGCACCCACCCCTCACCATCTGGGGGACATTCACACAGCAGAGCTGGGCTTCCCAGCCTCCTCTTCTTATTCCCCAGCAGCTCTGATCTGAGCACTTTTGTAGGAAATGCAGTCACAGGGCACACGCAGACACGCACAGCAGTCTGTCCCCAGAGCTCAGGCCCCTCCCAGAGTGGTCAGTGTCCACGAAGGCTGTGTCAAGCCTTGGTTTGTCCACCTGAGGACCGAGAGATCATTGGATGTTCCTCAGGGTCCTCCTTCCCAGTGATGGTGGTGACCCACTGCAGGGGGGACCTGATTCTGTGGTGTCTTCCACCAACCTAATTAGTGCCATTCGTCATGCTGCTGACCATCCTTCCAACATGACAGCAGTGAACAGCCCGTGGCCCCTTCACACGTGTCCATGGCATGAATTCCTAAAACCAAAGCAGCTGGCTCATCCGTCCTCTCTGAGGTCAGATGGAATGGCCAGGCGTTTCCATGAGGTTCCCTCCCAGGGTGTGTCCCAGGCCCCTTTGCTGTCCCAGGTACCCACAGGAAGGTCCCTGGAGTTCTGATGACATCTCTCTGCTGTGAATGACGTGCTGCTCTCTGTTGACCATCCCTGGAGCTGCTGCTCATGTTCTTCGCTCACCTTCCAGAATGGAGTCATGCTCTATTATTGATTCCAGGATGCGCCTTCCAAGCCTGGGGACTGCCACTCCCTTCCCTGCCATGCTGCTGGCCTTCCTTGAAGCTCACTGATCTCACAATGTGGGGGATGGGTTTTGGTTGTTGTTTTGTTTTGTTTTTCCTGTTGTCCCATTAATCAATCTCCTGTGCAGTTCTGATGTCCCCACTCTGAGTGTATGAGAACACACTCCTCCCCGGGTCTGAATGGGCCCCACTCTCCCCTGCAGGCCCTCTCCATCCTGCCCTGCAAGCCCTCAGGTCTTGGTCGCCTTTGCACTCTCTGTTTCTCCTTCTGGAAGCCCCTTCCACCTCTCATCATCTTTGCCATAGGGACACCTGCTCCTGAGTCCATCAGGCTCCGAGTGTCTGGGAGTGAGTACCTCTTAGAAATAGGCTGATAAACCAGAGGCTAGCGTCAGGTGAGGATGTAGGTACAGGGCAAGAGGCCAGGAAAGTGTGGCTTCTGGATTTTCAGTGAGAGCAACTGGGGGCTTGGAATCAAGGGCTGGACTCACAGCTTGCCCGGGAATCCTGTGAAGCTGTGATGCCTGGGGCCTGATTCCAGTTGGACAAAGCCCATCAGGGCAGAGATGAAGCTGCATCACCCTGTCAGGGAGGGGCGGGCCTGACTCAGGCCCAGGCTTGTGCTCTCCATTTCTGGGTGTATCGCCCATGTCTCTGTTTCTCCCACTCTATGTGTATGTACCTCAATCTAATCCTCCACTCACTCTCCTGTATTCTTCCTCTTTTCTTTTGCCCTCTTTGTCACCCTGACCCTCTGTCTCTTTCTCTACAGCATCCACAACCCTGACGAATGGCTCATCTCTTTTGGTCCTGGAGGGTCAATGGTCAATCTCTGCATCTGCTCTGTGTCGTTGACAGCCATCCCCCTGCCAGGCTGAGCTGGTCCTGGGGGAACCTGACTCTGTATCCCTCAGAGCCCTCGGACCCTGGGGTGCTGGAGCTGTCCCCATCGCACCTCAGGGGTGAAGGAGAACTCACCTGCCGTGCTCAGAATGCTCTGGGCTCCCAGCACCTCTCCCTGAGCCTGTCACTGCAGAGTGAGTGCCATGGTGCTGCTCACCAGACCCCAGGCTAGGAAGGGCCTGCAGCTCCCAGGCCTCTGAGCAAAGGCCTCATGCCCAGCAGGGGAGGGGTCCTCTGCTCTTCCTCAGGTCAACTGTAAGGCCCAAAAGGGCTTGGGGTCCAGAGGCCTGTCTATGCCTGGGCAGTCAGGGCATGGGGTGGGGAGGCCCAGGCTGAGGGGCCCCAAAACTCAAGGTGAAGGCAGGCCTGGGAGAGCCATATCCATGGCCTCGTGTGGGAGGAAGGACTGGGGTTGGAGTTTAGTAGGTGACTCTGTCCTCGTCCACTGTTGTGCAGGGAAGTCAGGGCCCATGGCCCAGGTGGTCCTGGTGGCCGTCGCGGTATTGGCTGTCAAGATCCTGCTCCTCAGCCTCTGCCTGGTCTTGCTCAGGTCAGTGCTGCCCAGGGATGAAGAGGAGGTCTGGGCAGGGCAGGGCTGTGACAATGAATCCCAGAGTCCCAGTGCTGGGGACCCAAAGGGGTCAAGAGCATGGGCACCAGGCAGGGGCTGAGAGGGGACTGAGGGTTCTGCCCGGACCATGGTCCATCGCTGTCCATCCCAGTTCTGGCCCAATATCAAGGGACATGGGCCTCATCAAGGACAACCTCAGACCAGGCCTCCTCTGCCTCCCTCAGTCACCTCCAGCCCCTGACAGGGCACAGGGCAGGGGACCACGGCCCACTGCTCCCAAGCTGCCTGGCTGAAGGCCCTGCTCTCTTCCCCAGAGTGAGGTCACACAGGAAGAGGGCAGTGAGGCCAGCGATGGGCATGGAGCATGGAGACGCTGTCACGGGTTAGTGCAGGTCAGTGACGCAGCTTCTTACCATCCAACTCGCCTGGGGACCTCTCCCCGTGATGGCCCTGCTTGGCCAGTTCCCCATGGCTATGGTGAGCCTCCTGTCCCAGTCCTGAAGCCCACCCTTCCTGCTGGGGTCCCTGTGGTCCTAGCTAGGGCCCTGTCTAAGCACAGCCTGGTGTGGTTCCTGACCTCGACCTTGCTGTGCCCCCCTGGGGCCCTCAGTCACCACCTGGCCTCTCCTTCCTCCTAAGCCCAACCTCTAAACTGTCTGTCCATTCTGACCCTGGTCATTGCTGGTCTTCTTCTCCCCTGCTCCCTGGATCTACCTCAGCTCTGGCCACCTGTCCCCAGCACCAGCCTCCAGCCTGGGCCCAAATCATCCATGGATTGATCAGCTGTGTGTCACCTCCATGTATTGGGACAGGGACACACGGCGGAACCTGGACCAGAGGACCTCCCATGTCCATACCCATGACTCCTGTCCAGAGCCATCCTCTCCCTGCCTCTAGAGAATCACCACACCCCCCAGGTCAGGCCACTGGGGTCTGGGACGTCACAGGTGCAGACCCTGTTCCTGACACCCACCTCCCACCCATTCCTGCCTCAGCAAGTCCTGGTCACCCTCAGGTCCAGTCTAGAATATCGCTCATGTGTGTGTGTGTGTGTGTGTGTGTGTGTGTGTACATGTGTGTGTGGGTGTGTGTGTGGGGGGGTGTGTATCCTGCAGGTTGTGTGGGGGTTAGTGATCACACAGTGCTGATGGGCTGGGTCATCGCTGAGGTTGAGGTCCACCCTGTCCCAGGGTTTCCGTGGAGGCTGAGCACACCTGGCATCCCACCCCTGCCATCATGGCTGTCCTTCTAGAGATGCTGCAATAGAAACAGAAAGGAAGAACTAGTAAGTCAGGACCTGTCGGTGCTGATGTGTGTTTGTGGGAGGTCACACAGGGAGAGGAGCTGGTGGCTGGGAGCCGGCTGTGCTGCCATGGCCTATGGGGTGGTGTTTGGGCACAGAGGGCAGTGAGCGAGGACACAGGCCAGTGCTCTGAGGAAGGAACGCAGGATGGGGGAACAAGGGCCAGGGCTGCCGTGGCTGGGAGGCAGAGGCCGTCCAATGTGCTCTGTGAAGTGACAGGGAGCAGAGGGAGCGGGAGCAGTTGCAGGAGGGTGTCCTGCAGGCTGAGACAAGGACTCAGGCCTGTGAAGACAGCAGGGCCTGGGACACCTTGACTGCAGCAGGACTCCTGGGCTGGCCTGGTCAGGATGGGTCAGAGTGGGTCCTGCTATGCAGAGAAGGGAAGGGGACACTGCAGCCTCCTGGAGAGCAGAGGGAGGTGGGCCAGGCAGGGGTGAGGGGAGGACGCTGACGAAGGGCTGGAAGGTCAGAGTAAGAGTGTCCAGTGGATGGGGGTCAGTGGGGGAGAAGTGTGGGGACTCAGCAGAATGCTTCCCTGAGCATCCGAAGGTGCCGCCTGGCCCACAGAGGAGCAGGGCTGTGGGAAGAGGTGGGCCATGTGCCCTGGCCCTGGAGGGATCCCAGGAAGGGAGCTGTCCACACCACAGGACAGAGGAGACAGTCCAGTTTATGGATCTACAGTGTGTCGCTGGGGAACAGCAGGTCACCCAGGAGGTTGGAGAGGAAGCAGTCGCCATGGGTGACCTTCAGGGCAGTAGCTTTGTGTGTTAGTTCTCATCATTCATGTGGATGCCTTTGATGTTTTCAAAAAATATTTCATGAGGTCCAGTTGACAAATAAAACTGGTACATATTTTCTTACAACCTGATTAGTGAACATTTGCCTCTGTGCTTTATTATGCCACCATCACTTATGTTATTGTTTTATGGACAATAGAAGTTGCCTCTGCTCCCTGGGGACAGCACTGAGCTCCGACTCTCCCACACATGGAGTCTGAGCCCATGGACTCGCCTGAGCTCCCTCAGCAGCACCAGCACCTCTGCGCGTCCAGCTGGCACCCCTGTGCTTGTGGGAAGTCTGCTCTAGACCCACAGCGTCTGCTGGGTGTTGCTGTGTGATGGAGACCGTGAGGGGCCTCTCCTGGCAGGGTTGACACACGCCCCACATGGTGCTGAGTGTCCCTGGTGTGCCCTCCAGCCCAGGACTCACTCCTCCCACTGTAGCCCTGCCCCTTGGACCAACCTCTCCCTGGCCCACCCCAGCCTGGCCACCACCCTGTGCTCTTGCATTTGAGTGAGACTGTGTCACTTTCCACATACAAGGACACCTGGGATATGTGTCCTTCTATTTCTGGCTTATTTCACTAACACCATGTCATCCAATCTCATGTGTGTGTTGAAAATGGCAGGTTTCCTGCTTTTCCAAGGTTTATAGGATCATCCTGAGTGTGTGTGTGTGTGTGTGCGTGTGTGTGAATGGGTGTGTGTGTGCATAACGTCTCCACATCCGACCGCCCACTGGTGGACATTTAGACTGGTTCCACGCCCTGGCTAATGTGGACAGGGCAGGGATGGACGTGGGGTGCAGGCGTCTCTGACAAGCTGGTTCCTTTGCTGTGGCCATTTACACCCAGCAGGGGACTGACCATGCTGGGCTGGCTCTGCCCTCAGCGCTGCTGCTGTGCTGTGCTACACGATGGCTCTCCTGAGTGACACTCCCACAGACAGGCTCCTCTCCTCCACACCTGCGCCCACACTGGGCTTTGCTCTTTCTGACACTGGCTGTCCCAGGAGGGGTGTGGGGACATCCCACTGTGCTCTTGATTTGCATTTTCCTGATGATCAGTGACATGGAGTGTTTTAAAACCTGTCTGCAGTTCAGGTGAACCTTCTTCAGTGAAATGTCTATTCAGTCCTTGTCCATCTGTAATAGGTGGTTTCCTGCTGTGGATCTTTGTGTTCCTTGTGTCCTTTGGATATTAAGCCCTGATCCAATACGTGTCTATGTTGGTACGGATGTGACCCTCTCGCTTAGCTCCTCCTCACCTGCCTGGTCACTTCCTTGGTAGTTCAATACTCTTCACTTGGCTGCAATCCCATCTCTCCTCTTTAGTTTTTGTTCCTGAGCTTTTAGGGAGTGTCCTGTCTCCAGAACATTCCAAGGAAGGACCCTCAGGCAGGGGCTGCAGCTCAGTGGTAGAGTGTTTGCTAAGCATGTGGGAGGCACCGGGCTCCATCCTCAAGGAAGGACCCTGGAAACCAAAGCACTTGCAGACAGATGAAGGAGCAAAGATGGTCCCCAGGTGACTGAAACAGGGTCACTCCAAGAAAGCATCACATGGCCGCAGTAAAACAATGGGGAGAGGACCTGGGGATGTTTCTCCTGGGATGTACAAGCGGTGGCTGACCCATGTGGACACAGACAGCACCAGTCATCACCTGAGAACGCTACCCAAACGTCCCCATTGAACGTCACACTGCCCTGTAAAATATGTGCCCCAGAAAGACACAACCAGAGACCCTGCTGCCCATCCCCGGGGTTCCTATTTTAACATGGGAAACACAAGTGCCAGGAGGATGTGGGGAGCTCAGGGCTTGGGCTCTGCTGCCGAGAGTGAGAAACAGGGCAGTGGCTGCAGGGAGCAGAGCGGGGTTCCTCAAGATCAGGAACAGCTGACGAGATCCTGCAGCAGGTCCCCCTCTGACCACACACCCCGAGAGCCCACAATCTGTATCCCCCACGGTCAGCACAGCAGCACCCACGACAGCTAAGGAGGGAACAGCTCGAGTGTCCATCAACAACCTCAGGGACATAACCAGCCTGCAGTGGAGGGTGACTCAGCAGGCGCCTCAGCAGGGGTGCACCCTGCCTGCAGATGCCAGTCACAGAGGACAAGCCTCGTCCTCCACTGAGTGGGACACCTGGAGCAGGAGAGTTCACAGACAAGGGTGCAGCGGTGTTTCCTGGGTGGAACAACAGGAAGGTGCCGCTAAGGGGCACAGAGCTCCAGTTACTGGGGAGAGGCCAGCAGTCCTGGGGATCAAGGTCCCCTGTCACCTGCTGGTGCATATACAATGATCTCATGGCCTGTTTCCCTGTGTGTTTTACCATAACAGCAAAGAGGAGCGGGCACGTGGTCAGCCACCTCACTGAGGGAGAAAATGCAGCGGCCAGTCACCAGGGGAGTCCCTGCTCCACAGCGTTGGCCTTGTGAGGTTCCAGATGGCAGGCAGGTGTGGTGTGGTGCCCATTCCATGGGAGAAATGGAGGGACAGGAAGAGGAGGAGCCTGGAATGAAGTGGACCCAGTCATGGCTGTGTCTCCAGGAATCCAGCTCCTGAACTCCACCTTCATGGGCATCAACAATGATCCCATTGAGAGAAGAGTGAGGAAGGAGAAGGAAGCCCAGTGGGGAGAGGGAGGGGCCTGGGAGGAAGGAGGGAGGGAGGGACAGAGCCCTGGGAACTGAAGTGCAGCCAAGGACCTCCCTGCACAGATGACCCTGTTCACATGAACCCCGCTCTCAGGCACAACGACAATGCACTAATGAAACTTTACAAAGAAAAAAGGAAGGTTATAAATAAACTGATTCTAAGATCACCTGAGGACCAAATGAGGTCCCCAAATGAGGGGACCTGCAGCCAGCAGAGCTCACTGAGGCTGTCAGTGGGGAACCAAAGGCACCACCTCGCTGGGGAAGAGTCTAGAAATTTCATCTGAATGTGAACTTGCCCTCAACACGGGATCAGGCACAGGTCTCCTAAATCCTCACCCCAGTGAAATGTGAACTCACGTCCACACAAGCAGCAGCCTGTCCATGTGTTTTATGTTTAGAGCAGCTTTCCTTCACAGTCACCACGGCCTGACCACTGGTGTCACCTGGTGTCACTGTCACCTCGTGTCACTGTCACCTGTTGAATGTGTAGAAGAGGCATCATAGAACCACGTGGGCTGGTCCATGGTGACAGGAGCATGTGCTGACACAGCGCCAACCCTGCCATGACCCTGGGACACCTGCTGCCAGGAAGTGAAGGCAGAATTGGAGCCCAGGCTGGGCGAGGTGGAAGCCAGGCCAGCTGGACCACGTCACCCTGTCCATGTGATCCCCTGGGACTCTCTGAACACCTGATGTCCTGGAGGGCACTTACTGGTGAGAAGCAGACCAATGTAGAAGTGCCAATGTGTGTGACAGGGACGTACCAAATTGCCGAAGTGCCACATAGCAGGCAGCACTCTTGGGAGGGAAGCTCCCTCTTGCTGGTTGGGACCTCCTGCTCCCTCTCTGAGCCACCTGAGGACACTGCAGAGTTCCTATTCTAGAGGTGTCACTGACCTGGGAGTCTGCTCTAGATGCTGGGAACAGCTCTGTGCTCACATTTACAAACACACCCATCATGCTACCAAGACAAGACACGTGGCAGACTCACCAGCACCTGCAGCTTTGGAGCCAGCAGCCTGAGGCTTGAGGCTCCTGTGTGGGGCGTCCCAGGTGAGGACCAGGTGGACTGGCCTCTTGCAGTCTCTCAGCAGTGCAGAGAGCTCCCTGCGGGTTTGCAGAGAGGGTGAATGGCTGGGGTGGTGCCTCTGCCTTTCTTCTGCTCCAGACACAGGCCCCTCAGAGCCCCTCCTGCAGGACCCACCACTCCATGGGAGGAGACCAGGCTGGCTCTAGGTGCAGGCAGACGTTGGCCAGCTCCTGGTGTGAACAGTAATGCTCAGAAAAGCTCCTCATGATGGGAGGACTCAGACCCCAGCTAATGTCACATGATTTCAGTGTCCCCAGGGTCCTGGTCCTGTCCTGAGTGTTCCAGGGAAAAACTCAAGATAGGGGCTGGACATGGTCTCTGCTCTCCTCTGCTCCTCTCTGGCAGGCCTCTGGGTCTCTGGCTGTGGGGTTTCTGTCCTCTCAGCACAGAGGAGATGGACTGCAAGGGCGAGCGGGTCTGAGGTTCCTATTCTGAGAATCACCCAGGTCTCCACCCTCTCTAGCTTCCGTGGGTCCTGCCAGCTTCCCCTCTTCACTCTCACTGCTCTGCACCTTCCCAGGAGCCAGGAGCCCTCTGCCTCCCTGATGCTGTGGCTGCTGCTGTCCCTGCTGTGGGCTGTTGAGTGGGCCTGTGGGGAGGGCCGTGGAGGGTGCCCCATGATGGCTCTCAGCTTCCCCTGGGGTCCCAGGCTCAGGATCTGAGATACAGGCTGGATGTGTTGAGGTCCATGACAGTGTAGGAGGGTCTGTGAGTCCTGCTGCCTTGCAGCTCCTCCTACCCTGGCTCAGCGATTGGCCCCATCTCCAGCTACTGGTTCCGTGAAGGGCCAGACCACACTGGGAACACGCTAGAGGAGACCCGGGGCTGGTTCCTACTCCTTGGGGACCCAAGAACCAAGAACTGCTCCCTGAGCTTCAGAGATGCTTGGAACATTGAAGACAGCTGGCACTTCTTTCAGATAGAGGAAAGAGGTTTTAAATGGAATTAGCATGCAGACCAGGTCTCAGTGTGATAGGTAAGGCTCCAGCTCCAGGGAAGCCTCAGGGAGGTCATCGGGCAGGAGACAGGGCTTGGGGGGACCCAGAGCTGGGAGAGGTGGGGCCAACATCAGGGGCTCAGGGAGCAGCTGGTTCACAGCCTGAGCTTCTCTCAGGGCCACACCTCCCACCCTCCCTCCTGACCCTCCTGTCCCCTCTGCTTCCCAGCCCTCAGCCACAGCTCCGACATCCTCATCCCTGGGACCCTGGAGTCTGGCCATCCCAGCAACCTGACCTGCTCTGTGTCCTGGGCCTGTGAACAGGGGATGCCCCCTACCATCTCCTGGGTGGGGACTTCTGTGCCCTACCTGGATCCCAGCATCACCCACTCCTCAGTGCGCACCCTCTTCCTGCAGCCTCAGGACCATGGACAAACCTCACCTGTCAGATGACATTCCCTGTAGCTGGTATGACCACAGAGAGAACCATCCAGCTCCTTGTAACCTGTGAGTCATGAACCAGGACACCTGGCTCCCTGGGAATATGAGTGGCAAGGGAAGAAGGCTTGGGTCTCAGAGCAGGAGACACTTTGTGGCCATGTCCTGGAGGCGTGGGTGAGTCAGGGATGTGGAAGGGCCCAGGCCCTGTCCCTCTGTGTGTCTGTGGTTTCCGGGATGAGGGTGGGAAGTGCTGCCTTACCTCACCCTAAATCCAACCAAAAGGGGAACAAACCCTGTCTTCCTGTCCCAGATGCTGCAGAGAACCCTCAGGCAGGGTCTCCCCAGGAGCTGGCCCAGGCAGGGAGGAGCCTTGCTGGGGCTGGGGGAGGAGGGCCTCTTCAAGTCAGGGCAGGGCTCAGTCCACCTCATCCTCGACTCACCTGGAGACAGAGCCTCTTGTTCGGGAACCCAGTGACGCCTCCCCACCTGCACCCAATGGCTGCCTTGAGCTCCTGTTCCCACCCTCCCAGGCTCCCTGGGACTCCAGGACCTGTCCCTCCCCACCACAGGGAAAGGGGGACATTCACACAGCAGAGCTGGGCTTCCCAGTCTCCTCTTCTTATTCCCCAGCAGCTCTGATCTGAGCACTAGTGGAGGAGACACAGTCACAGGGCACACGCAGACACGCAGAGCAGTCTGTCCCCAAGAGCTCAGGCCCCTCCCAGAGTGGCCAGTGTCCACCCAGGCTATGCTGAGTCTACCTGAGGACTGACAAGTCTCTGCATGTCGTAGCACTCAGGGTCCTTGTTCCTGAGATGATGGTCACACTGATGATGGTCCTGATTCTGTGGCGTCTGCCACCAACCCACAGTCCTGGCCCTGATTTCATTTAACTGACAGGAGTGAGCCACAGATAGTCCTCCTTCCCCAGCTGTATGTGCAGGGCAGTGAGCTCAGCTCCTGAACCCTGAGCACATC
>JAJEJO010050474.1:0-48879 GCA_020662805.1 Glaucomys volans
AAAAGATCACCTAACTGCCAAATAGAAAAGGTATGGGCTGGGACCGTGCCAGAAGCAGAGACACCAGGTGGAGGTGGAAATCAATGGAAAGATCTGAGTTATTTCAGGAAAAGCATCAGGACGATGAATTTTTCTAAGTCCTTATAGGTCTGCAAATAGCTGTATTCTACCCTCATAGGTAAATGCTGGTTTGACCTGGTTGGAAATTTTACACAATTATTATTTTCCTAGAATAGCAAAGAGGTTGCTCAACTACTTTCTAATAATGTTGTCAAGTACGATCTGATTCTGATCCATTCGTGTTCCTTTGTACATTGTTTTGTCTGAAAGCGTTTAGAATGTTCTTGTTTTCCCAAGGATCTTGAAATTCACCATTTGTGTTGATTATTTTTTTCCATTTATCCTACTATTTCTGCAGGATGAAATAGTAGTGTGAAGCTTCCTGAATTTCCTCAACTCTGGGCAATTGTCTTCTAAAAAATTCTCCATTTTTCCTGTTTTCTTTTTTAGAATTCCTATTGATGGATGTTGGAACTTTTTAATGATCTGAAATATCCAACTATTCTATCATACTTGATATTGGTATGCATTTTGAGTTAAGAAATATTACTTTTGATCCTTTAGCCCACTGATTTGGTCTTTGACTTAGCCTATTCCTTATTTATCACATTTATTGAATTCAGAAACAATTTTCATTTACAAGAAGATTTTATTTTTTTAAATCAACTTTATAGAGGTAGAATATTCACACAGTAAAATAGTCATATTTTAAGTATACGATTAGATGGTGCTATGGTTTTAACGTGTCCCCAAAGTTTCATGTGTTGAGGCTGGATCCATAGTGTGCTGATGTTGGAGGTGATGGGACCTTTAGAAAGTGGGAGCTTCCCTCCAAGTGGATTAAATAGCTCTCATAGGACTCCTGAGCAATCTTGAGAACCAGTTGTTCTAAAAATGAGCCTGAACCCAGAATCATTCTCTGGCTTCATGTTTTGAGATGTGATCTCTCTTGCTTCTGCATGCATTCCCTCCATTACCATGTCACTATGAGGTGACATCGCTAGGGATGAGGCTTCTCCAGGGTCTGCACTATGCTGTTTAGACTTGTGGCATCCAAAACTCTAAGCTAAAGAAACTATTTTTCTTTTTAAGTTAGCTTTTCTCAGATATTTCATTATGGCAATAAAAAACTAACACAGATGTGTTTGAACAAATGTTTATGCCCATTGGAAACATCACTCTAATCAAGATAGAGGACATTTTATCACCTCCAAATTTCCTTGTGCCTTGATGCAGTTGGTTTCCCCATTCTTTTCACCCCAGGCAACCACTGACCTGAAAGTGTTACTATAGATTAGTTTTGCATGTCCCAGGACTTCATAGAAATAGGTAGTCTTCTATGTTTTGCATTCTGCTAACCATGACGTCCAGGTATTACTTGTTTCTTTTATTTCAAATGAGCAGTATTTCACTACATGGATATATCACAGTTTGCCAGTTGAAGGACTCTTGAGTTGTTTCCCACTTGAGGCTATTTTGACTGAACTTACTAGTAACATTAATTTTCAAGTCTTTGTGTATTTATCATTTTTACATGCATTTTCTAATATGTAATATATTGCACATCTTTCTATGTGCTTTGAAACCTTTCATATATCTTCCTGTTTGTTCAAACATGTTGCCTATTTTATTTTTAATTTTTAACTGATACATAAAAACATAAAAGTTGTACAAATTAGTGGAGTACCAGATAATGTTTGATACATGTATACATTACTAATTTTCAAATCAGGTTAAACATATTTATCTCCTCATTTATCATTTCTTTGTGGTGAAAACATTCAAAATAATTTCTTCTATCTTTAAGAAATACATAGTACACAATTGTTATCTATAGATCTTATGTGTTTTAAAATAGAGTCTTTTGTCTTCTTACTGACTCATAAAGATTCTACTTACAAGTCCTATATATGTGTGGCAAATGACTTTTCCCTATCTTTGGTCTGACTTCTTAATTTTCTTAACAGTGTTTCTTGAAGGGCAGTACTTTTTAAAGCACAGAAGATTTTTAATTTTTTTGGGGGGGTGGTACTGGGGATTGAACTCAGGTGCACTTGACCACTGAGTCACATCCCCAGCCCTATTTTATATTTTATTTAGAGACAGGGTCTCACTGAGTTGCTTAGCACCTTGCTCTTGCTGAAGCTGGCTTTGAACTCTCCATCCTCCTGTCTTAGCCTCCCAAGAGGCTGGGATTACAGGTATATGCCACTGTGCCTGGCTGAAAATTTTTAATTTTGATGAAGTACAGTTTACATTTTTTTCTTTTATGGTTAGTGCTTTTAGTGTATGACATGAGTAAAAAGCTTCTTTTTTCCCGGCTGTTTGGAGACATGGATATCCAAGTTGTCTTAGCAAATTTATTGAAAAGATTATTCTTTTCCTATTGAATTACTTTGACACCTTGGTAAAAAAAATAAACTGATCATATATTTACTTTCATACTTTTTTTTTTTTGGTACTGGGGATTGAACCCAGGGCACTCCACCACTGAGCCACATCCCCAGCTCTATTTTGTATTTTATTTAGAGACAGGGTCTCACTGAGTTGCTTAGGGCCTCACTAAGTTGCTGAGGCTGGCTTTGAACTCATGATCCTCCTGCCCAGCCTCCCAAGTGCTGGGATTACAGGCACGCGCCACTGCGCCCGGCACTTTCATACACTTTTGCCCTGATAGTCTGGGTCTATTTATAGACTTCCAATTTTGATTCATTAATCTGTTCATCTTTACATCAATATCAGACTTTTTGGGCTGGGGTTGTGGCCCAGTGGTAGAGTGCTTGACTATCACATTTGAGGCACTGATTTGATTCTCAGCATTTTCATATACATTTTAGAATCAGTTTGTCAATATATGCAAAAAATCATCTCAGATTTTAGTTGAGATTTAGTTGAGGTTTAAATCTATAAATGACTTAGGGAAAATGGACCTCGTAACAATATTTAGTCTTTTGAACCATGGTCATGGTGCATATCTGCATTCACTTAGGACTTCTCTAATCTCTTTCAGCAAGTGCTTTGTTGTTCAGTATATAGGCTGTTATGGTTTGAGTTTGTAATGTTCCCCAAAGTCTCACATAGAAAGCTTGGTCCCCAGTGCAACAGGTTCAGTGGTGGGATGTTTCAGCAATGGTTGGATCATGAGGGCTCTGCATGCATTGATAGCTGAAAAGATACTGGGGAGTGGGACCTATTTTAAAGAAGTAGTAGGAGAGGCAGGGATTATCCTGGAAAGATTTATCTTCTTCTCAGTCCCTTCCTTTTTCACCCTCTCTGGCAGCTTCCTGGCTGCCATGAGCTTCCTCTGCCATGCCCTTCTGCCATGAAATTCCGCCTCACCTCAGGCCTAAAGCAATGGAACCAGCCAACCAATGGATTGAAACCTCTGAAATCGTGAGCCAAAATAAATCTTTGCTCTTCTAACTTGTTTATATTAAGTATTTCAGTCATAGCAACAAAAACCTGACTAATAAATACATAGGCCTTGCATCTACTTTGTTTTTTCTTTTCTTTTTTTTCTGTGTGTGTTTTGGTGCTATTTGAAATGATGTTATGTACATTTTAGATTTCTAATTATTTGTATATATAAATATAAGTGAATTTTGTTATTGACCTGCATTTTGTGACAATATTAAACTGATTTATTGGTTCTATTAATTGTTTTTATATTCCTTGAGATTTTATTTATATTTATCATCTGCAAAGAGAAGAAATTTTTCTTTTAAGTCTATATATATTTTTTACATTTTCTTACCTAATTTTACCAAGTTAGGATCCCTAGTACACCGCTGACTAGAAGTTGAAAGACTGTCATCTTAGCCCTTAATATAAACTTGTGAAAACATCAATCTTTCATCATTAAGTGTGATGCTGCCTGCAGACTTTTTACAAAGTGCTTAACAAATTCAGGAATTTCCTTTCTCTTCCTGGCTTACTGAATTATTGTTTTAAAATCATGGATATGTGTTGGATTTTGCCAAGTTTTTTTTTTACATTTATATGATCATATAGTTTTCTACCTATATCCTGTAATCTGATTTCCAATTCTTAAACATTGTATTCATGCCATGAATCCCACTTCATGATTTCTTTGTAATTATGAAATGCATTTCTTTATCTATGGGTTTTGTGTCTACATTCATAAAGGATATTGGTTTCTTCTTTTCGTTTTGAGTAATATTCTTATCTGGTTTTGATGCTTATAAAATGACTGGGAGAGAGAATAAGGTTAATGCTTATACATGAGATATGTATAAGATTAGCATTATTTCTTAAATGTTTAATAGAATTCATGAGTGAAGTCATCTGGGTTGAGTTGAGTTTGTGGAAGGGTTTTATATTAGAAATCCAATTTTTTAAATAGATAAAAGGTATATTCAAATTTTCTATCTCCTTGTTTTGTTTTTGGCAGTTTTTAATCAAGAACTTTGTTTCACCTAGGTTGTCAAACTTATGGGCATAGTAGTCTTCATAATATTCTTTTTAAAAATTTTTTGGTGTTGATAGACCTTTACTTTATTCATTTATTTATATGTGGTTCTGAGAATCGAACCCAGTGCCTCATACTTGCTAGGCAAGTGCTCTACCACTGAGCCACAACCCCAGCCCTCTTCATAATATTCTGTTATTATCCTTTAAATGTCTGATGTGTTCGTAGTAATGGTCTGTCTTTCATTTCCAGCATTAAACCCTTTGCCCTTCTCTCACTCTTTCCCTCTCTCTGGCTCTTGTCTCTCGCCCTGCTGCTCTCTCTTGGATCAACATATTCATGAATTCATCAGTTTTACTGATCTCTTAGAAATCTAGCATTGTTTTAGGAATTTTAAAATTGCTTCTGTTTAGTATTTTACTGAAGCCTGTTCTTTTTAAGTTTCATTGTTCTCCTTTCCTAGTTGCATAAGTTAGAACCATGGATCACCGATTTAAATCCTCCCTTCTTTTTAATAAAAGTACTTAACTGCTGTCCATTTTCCTCTAGTCGTTGATTTAGTTTCATCCTAAATACTTTCATATGCTGTGCTTTTATTATAGTTTAGTTTAAATGATTTCCTCCTTTCCCTTGTGATTTCTTCTTTGACCATTTAGTTATTAAGAAGGATGCTATTTAATTTTCACGTATTTGGGAATATCCCACATATTTTTTATTTTAGAATTTCATTTTGTGGTGGCCAGAGAACATAGAATGTATGACTTCAATCTACTAAACATTTACTGAGATATGTCCTGTGACTCAGGATTGGCTCTGTCACGGTGAACACACCCTGTGTACTTACACAACCATGCCTGTCTTACAGTTGTTGGGTATGATGTTCAAAGTCGTGGTGGTCGATTCTGCTGTCTACCTGTTCTGTGTTTTCACTATGGACTTCTTCATACATTTTCTACTTGTTACATCGTAAGTGAAACAGAAGTATTGACATCTACTAAACTGTGAATTTATTAGATGCATATACATCTATATTTGTTGTCTTTGTGAATCAACTCTGTTGTTATGAACTGTACTCTTTACGTATGAGAATATTTTAACTAAAATCTACTCTAATATAGTTAGCCACTTCTTATGTTTAGTGTTTGCATATTACATCCTTTCCCAACTTTTAGCTTATAATCTACCTGTTTGATGTGTTGAAATATTTATATATTGTCGTTGATAAGATAGATTTTGTTGAAAAAAATAAATTTACTCTTGTTTTCTGGTTACACACCATTACTTTTCAGTTCTTTGTCCTTTTTTTTTTTTTGTCTGTTTTTTGAACTGAGAGTTATTTTGGTTTTTCAGTTTTCCACTGATTTTTCACTAAATTCCACTTATTTTCAATTTCCCACTTATTTCACTTATTCTCCTCCTCCTCCTTCTCCTCCTCCTCATTCTCCTTTTTTGGTACCAGGGATTGAATTCAGGGGCACTCAACTACTGAGCCACATCCCAGCCCTATTTTGTATTTTATTTAGAGACAGGGTCTCACTGAGTTGCTTAGGGCCTTGCTAAGTTGCTGAGGCTGGCTTTGAACTCGAGATTCTCTTGCCTTAGCCTCCTGAGCTACTGGGATTATAAGTGTGTGCCACTGCATCCGGCTGTTATTCTGTTGTTATAAAATTTGTTCTAAGGCTTGTCTTACGCATCTTGAACTTCTGACTCTACCTTTAAATATTACATTCCTTTTTGTGTGATATATAATGGTTTTGTAATGTGTGAGCTTGGCTAGACTAACCTGGTTTCCAGAATTCCCTTCCCTTTGTTTCTGGTTATGGTGGACCATGGGAGATACGTGGAGTGAGATTTGAAGGGCAGAAACTAAGCAGTAGTTGTGCTGCTTTTATTTCAGAAGGTCATGCAGGTATGCAAGGTGTACTCGTAGCTCCTGCATGCTGTCCCTTACCTTCTGGCTGGCTTTGTTGATCTGTAGCCAGGTACAGCTGCTCTACTTCCCCTAACCTCAGTCTTTCTTCAGTTTCTGTGAATCTTGGTCAGCCATGTTTGGCTGACAAAAGGGTGACATTTTTCTTAAAGAATATTCTTCGTTAAATTTGGGGATGCAGAGAGGCTGGGACAACTTCTACTTCATTCAGATTATACTTGTGGGTTCCTATTAGTTCTAACTGTCTTCCAGTATTTTTGTTGTTTTTGTTGTTGTTCCCTAACTGCTTTTCTGAGATTTCAAGTTTCAATGCCAGACCAAAGGTAACAGCCTTGGAGGTATTGTGAGCTAGCTGCCCATATTACTTTAAGTTATTTCCCTGTGCGGAATTGTAGTGTTCAAAATCTTTATTAGTTATCTACTACAGTATAACAAATTACACCAATATTTAGAGGCTTAAAACAGGAATAGAAAAATTTTTTTAATCTTTCAGTTTCTGTGGGTCAGAAAATTGCAAGTGGCTTAACTGAGCATTTTTGCCTTGAGGCTTATCATGAGGTTGCACTCAAGATATTATCTGGGGCTGCATTCACCTGAAGAGTTTAATGAGACTGAAGGAAATGTTTCCTAGGTGCCCTGCTTTTCTTGGTGAGAGGCCTTAGTTCTTCCCCAGAGGGTTACTCTGCATAGCTAATTTAGTGTTTTCATGATATAGGAATGGCCTTCTCCTAGAGAAGGTAATCCAGGAAGGAAGGCCAGAAACCACAGTGCCTTCCACAATTTAACTTCAAAAATGACACCAAATCATTTCTGTGGAATTCTTTTGGACACACTGTCATTAGATTCAGTATGGGAGGGTGCTGCACAATTGCCTCAGTATCAGAAGGTGCATGAGGACGATCAAGGGCCATCTTGGAAAAGATGTGAAAATCTTACCTTACGGGTCTGTCTTCTCTCTCGATCCTTGTGCTGCTATTTTTACACAATTTGCATATGTTTTAAAAGCTAGAGTACAATGCTATTGTTTTTGCTTTAAATAGTCAACCATCAGGGCTGGGGTTGTGGCTCAGTGGTAGAGCATTTGCCTAACATGCAGACTGTGAAACAATTTAGTGTCCAGATTGCTTACTAGGGAGTGTCTATGGGCCCCCACCTGTGGGGAGCTCAGGTTCAGTAGGATTTGGGCAGAGGGAGACAGGGAGCTGTGAGAGAAGCCTAGCAGCCCCAACTGGCCCCCACAGGACACTCTGGATAACTACATCAATCATTGGTGCGAGCCCCTCCTTGAAGGGCGTATGTAGCCTTGGGTGAGGCGGACTTTTTGCGGGACTCCAAGTTAGGACTGAAGGGCTCAAAGCTGAAGGCTGTTTGCCCACAGCAGTCTTGGAGTTGGGATGACAAATCTTTCCTTTAAGGGGGATCTGAGTGGTGTGTTTCTGTGCGTAAAACATTTGGTATGATTGTCTGTGTCATTCAACTTGGAATTCGTTGAGTTTTAAAATCTGAGTGTGTATAGTTTTCAGCAAATTTTGGAAAATTTGGCTTTTAGATCTTTTCTCTTTTTTTTAGCAGTTCTTGTGGGGGTTGTAATTAATATTCAATAGACTTCACATGTTTAAGTATGCTTTCCGCTAAGTTCTGAAATATGGGGTATATATATGTATCCATGAAACCATTGCCCCAGTGGAGAAAGTTAACCTGCCATCACTCACATAACATTCCTTAGGTACCTTTAAAATTCCATCCTCCTGCTACTCCCATTTCATAAGCAACTACTGAATTGTTTTCTCTGATTAACAATCAGCTTAGGTTTCCTGGAAATAGAATCGAATAGAATTTACTTGTTTGGTCTAACACCCTGAAGTCAGCACAATTATTTTGGGATTCATGTATGGTTTTGCATACATCAAGAGTTCATTCCTTTTTCTTGCTGAGAAGTACTCCTTGCTATGGAACACTGGAGTGTTTCCAAATTCACGTTGTTAGTGTATTAGAAGTAGATCTGCTCTTGAAGATTTGTGTTCAAGCCTTTCATGCATATATGCTTTCATTTCTTTGGGTTTTTGTTGTTGTTGTTTGTTTTAGTACTGGAGGTTGAACCCAAGGGTGCTTAACCATGAAGCTATCTCTAGCCCTTTTCTAAAAAAAGAAAAAAAAATTATTTTGAGACAGGATCTCACTAAGATGCTTGGGTCCTCACTAAGTTGCTGAGGCTGGGTTTTAACTTGATATCCTCCTGCTTCAGTCTCCCAAACCACTGGGATTACAGGCATGCCCCACCACACCTCGCCATATGCTTTCATTTCTAATGGACAAATATGAATGAGTAGAATAGTTGGGTCATGTGGTAGAAGCATGTTTAACTTTTAACAAACTTTCAAACTAGTTTCCAATTTATGACACATTCCCATAAATCTCAGAAACAGTTTGTCAATTTCTAAGGGGAAAAAAACTGCCAGTACTTTGATTAAAATTTCACTCAATCAATAGATTGAGTTGGAGAGAATTTACATCATAACAATATATGGTTTTCTGATCCTTGAACACATTATATTTCTTTATGTCTTTACTTTCTTTGAGGAGTATTTTATAAAATTTTTCAGTGTATGGTTTCTTTTCTGCAGTTTCTAATCTTTTTAGAATTTCTGGTAAAATTTTCTCTTTATATGATGTATAATTGAGCTCTAGAAGCTTGTTTAGTTCTTCATAGTTTCCATTTCTCTCTTCATTATATTCATATTTTCTTTCAGGTTTTTGAAAATATTCATAACAGCTGTCTTAAATTCTTTGCCAGTATCTCTGTCATTTCTGAGTCCATTTCCTATGGACTCTCCCACCTACTCTCCTTTTAATGGGTTGAATTTTGTTGTTTCTTCAATGTTTAGAAAGTTTTCATTTGATGTTGGACTCTACAATTATGTTTCTAAAATATTGTCTTGTTTTCTTTCAGTTTTGTTGTTTCCTTTAAAGAATGTTGGGGAACCCGTTTTTCTTTTTTGTCTGGTTGTGTATTTACTCGTATAACAGCTTGATCTATTTGAGGCTTGCTTTTATACTTCGTTGGGTCAGAGTAGCCCTACTCTAATCAGGTTTTCTCAATCTCAGGACTTTTGCAATTTTGAATCACACACCTCTTTCTTTTGGTAGGGTTGTCCTGTGCGCTGTAGGATTTTTAGCAGCTTCTCTGTCCCCTATACCCATTGGATGCATATGGCAACTCTCCCCAATCACTTATGCCAATCCAAAGTCTTTCTATATTATTGATCGTCTCCCAGCAGGCAAAATCACCTCTGATCTTCTAATCTGGGCTTGTTCCAGTAGTTGTTCATCCTACAAGTCCCTGGTAGTCGTACATCCCCCATAATTTTCATTTGCCCAAGAGGGCAGGAGTTTAGTATTAAGCCAAGATTTCAAGGGACCCTGATGCAGATTTGGGACACTTTCATTGTGTTGTTTCCCCCTTCCTCAATTTTCATCACCTCAGCCTCCCCAAAGTTCAATTTCTGTCTCCTTAGCTCATGAACCCCAATATACTCTCCGTGGATTCCACCTTCCCAAAATGTTTTCTGTGATGTGCCTCTCCTCAGAAGGCCAGGTGATTTTGGGGGTTATCTCATTCATTTCTCTTTTCTCAGAGATCATAATCTTCCACTGCAGTTTTTCCAATATTTGAAAGCAATTGTTTTATACATCATTCCTGTTATCTAGTTGTTTACTTTAGAAGGCTTTTTCTGGTGCTAGTTATTTCACTATGACCAGAAGTGGAAACTATCCATCTCTGGCACATTCAAGATGCTTGCAAATTCTTTTCTCAGACTGAGAGGTGAACTTGTTTCCCTTGAATTCTTTTCTCTTGAATCTGGCTTGGTCTTAGTTTTTGCTTGACTAATAGAATGTGGGCTCAGTTCTGAGACACTTGGAATCTTTGACTCTCGAAATTTCTGCTCTGGAGAAGCCAGCTATTAGGGTTTGGATGTGAGATGACCCCACAAGAAACTCATGTTAGAGCGTCTCATATTAGATTAGATTATGAGAGCTGTAATTTAATCAGTCTATTAATCCATTTGGAGAATTAATATAATTTGAATTGACTATTGGGTGGTAACTGCAGAAAGTGGGGTGTGGCTGGAGGAAGTGTGTCTCTGGGGGTGTGCCTTTGAGGATTAAATCTGTTCCTGGCTCCTTGTGCTCTCTCTCTGCTTCCAGGCTGTCATGAGCCAAGTAGCTCTCTTCCATCAGGGCCTTTTGCCGTGATGTTGTGTTTCACCTCAGGTCCGGAGCAATGGAGTTGACCAACCATGAACTGAGACCTTTGAAATTGTGAGCCCCAAATAAGCTTTTGCTCCTGTAGGTTGTTCCTCTGTGTCATGTGTATTTTGGTCACAGCATGACAAAAACGTAACTAACACACCAGCCATCATATAAAAAACTTAATTGCCCTGAGACTGCCTTGCTGAGTGACAACTTGTAGGTGTTCTACTTGGCAGTTTCAACTAAATCCATTCTTTTAGCCATTGCCATTAAGGCACCAAGTGTGTGTAGAAACTAGTCTTAGGTCTTCTAGACTAGCTAAGGTTCAACCGTGTATAATCCAAGTGAACTCACTCAATGATGCAAGGAACAGAAAAAGCACCCAACAAAAACATACCTAATTTACTGCCCCACAAAATGGTTAGAGATAATAAAATGGTTTTAGAATTCAGCAAAGTAGCAGGGTAGATAATTAGCACTCATAAATCAATTGCATTCCTATACACCAATGATGAATCAGCCAAAAGAAATTAAGAAAACTATCTGATTCATAATAGCCTTAAAAAAAATTAAATACTTGGGAATCGATCTAACAAAAGACGTGAATGACCTCTACTATGAAAACTACAGAACATTAAAGAAAGAAGTTGAAAAAGACCTTAGAAAATGGAAAGATCTCCCATGTTCTTGGATAGGCAGAATTGATATTGTCAAAATGGCCCTATTATCAAAAGTGCTATACAGATTTAATGCAATTCCTATTAAAATTCCAATGATGTTCTTCATAGAATTAGAAAAAGCAATCATGAAATTCATTTGAAAAAATAAGAGGCCCAGAGTAGGCAAAGCAATGCTTTGCGAGAAAAGTGACACAGGAGGCATCACAATACAAGACATATATATGCTACAGAGCTATAGTAACAAAAATGGCATGATATTGGCACAAAAACAGACATGAAGGTCAATGGAACACAATAGAAGACACAGAGACAAACCCACATAAGTACAGTTATCTCATACTAGACAAAGGCTCCATAAACATACATTGCAGAAAAGACAGCCCCTTCAACAAATGGTGCTGAGAAAACTGGAAATCCATATGTAGTAGAATGAAATTAGATGCCTATCTTACCCTGTACAAAACTCAACCCAAAGGGAATCAGGGACCTAGTCATTAGACTAGAGACCCTGTGCCTAATTGAAGAAAAAGTAGACCCAACTCTCCATTATGTTGGCTTGGGAACCAACTTCCTCACCAAGACTCCTGAAGAGCAAAAAGTAAAATCAAGAATCAATAAATCAGATGGTATTAAACAAAAAAGCTTCTTCACAGAAAAGGACAATTGAGAACATGAAGAGAGAGCCTACAGAATGGGAGAAATCTTTACCACCTGCACCTCAGATAGAGTATCAATCTCCAGGAAATAAAAAGAACTCAAAAGCCCTAATACCCAAAAAACAAATAACCCAGTTAATAAATAGGCAAAGGAACTGAACAGATACTTTACAGAAGAAGAAATATGAATGGTCAACAAATATATGAAAAAATGTACAACATCTCTAGCAATTAGAGAAATGCAAATCAAAACTACTCTAAGACTTCATCTCATTCCAGTCAGAATGTCAATTATCAAGAATACAAGTAACAATAAATGTTGGCAAGGATGTGGGGAAAAAGGTACACTCATACATTGCTGGTGGGAATGCAAATTGGTACAGCCACTCTGGAAAGCAATATGGAGATGCCTCAGAAAACTTGGAATAAAACCACTATTTGACCCAGTTATGCCACTCTTCAGTTTATACCCAAAGGACTTAAAATCAGCATACTGCAGTGATGCAGCCACATTGAAGTTTATAGCAGTTCAATTCCCAATAACCACCCCATGGAACCAACCTAGGTGCCCTTCAACAGGTGGATGGATAAAGAAAATGTGGTACATATACACAATGAAATATTACTCAGTCATAAAGAAGAATGAAATTATGGCATTTGCTGGTAAATGGATGGAACTGGAGAATCTCATGCTAAGTGAAATAGACCAGTTCCAAAAAACCAAAGGCCAAATGTTTTCTCTGATATGTGGATGCTAACCCACAACAGGGAGGGTGGGAGGGGAAGAATAGAAGTTCATTGGATTAGACAAAGTGAATGAAGGGAAGGGAAGGGAGATGGGAATAGAAAAGTGGAATGAATCAGACATAAATTTCCTAACCTTATATATGAATATATGATCAGGGAAACTCCACATCGTGTACAACCACAGGAATGGGATTCTAATTAAAATAAGTTATACTCCATGCATGTATAATATTTCAAAATACACTCTACTGTCATGTATATCTAAAAAGAACAAATGAAAATTAAAATAAAAAGTGATTTTAGTTGCTTAGGCAATAATGGATATATGGCAAATCCCTAAGCGCACGTGTGTGCACGGGTGCATACACACACACACACACACACACACACACACGTATTTTTTTTTTTTTTTTTTTGCTGGGGTGGGGTGGTACCAGGTATTAAACTCAGGTACACTTGACACTGAGCCACATCCCCAGCCCTATTTTGTATTTTATTTAGAGACAGGGTCTCACTGAGTTACTTAGGGCTTTGCTGTTGCTGAGGCTGACTTTGAACTGGTGATCCTCCTGCCTCAGCCTCCTAAGCTGCTGGAATTTACAGGCGGGCACCTGGCCCTAAACACTTATTTTTGACTTGAAGATTTTTTATTTACTTTCATAGTAATGATTTCTTAGGTTAAATTTTGGAATTTGTTCCCAAAGGCTTCATGATTCTCAGTGCTCTTTGAGAATTGTGTAGTGCATATTTCTGGGTAAGGTCTGTGGGCGGCTTGATTTTGAGCATCAGGGCAGGATTCCTTATCATTCTTTGGGATCTTATCTGGAATTCTTCATTGCTTCTCTAGCCCCTATTAGATCCTGCAGTGTTGGAGAGCCCACTTTAGAAAACAATATCCTAAAATTTTCTCCTGCAGACAAGCGCCTGATCTATCCTCCCCCTCCCCACTTCCTTTCTCTTTTTAACTTTACCACTATGTAGATTGGGAGTGTTCCTCTTTCGCCAGCTTCAAGGCTCATCTCATTTACATTCCAGGCAGACTCTTTACTTTTGGGGGACAAAGTGGTAGTAGCTAACCTTTCCTAAATGCTGGGGAGAAAAAAAGCTGTGACTCATGTAGCTTATCGAAAGACCCCAATTTCATGAATTAGTCTGTGTAGCTTTGTGTCCAAGTTACTCTGCTTTCCATTTTTGTTGCCTTTAGGCTTGAAGTCTACCTGGAATGGCTTTCATTTTTATAGTAGAATTCTTTTATACTTGTATTTAATTCCCCCAAATTAAATTAGATTGTAGGGTAAAAATAAAGCAAAAACAAATGTTCAAATATTGCAGATGCTTTTTCCTGTCATTCAACTCAATGAGTTTTGCTCTGGAACCAGTAAACCTTGGGTGGGAGACATCATCCTGTCTTTTCAATTGCATTTGTCTCCCTTGTGCCTCTTACAGTAGTAGTCACCTTATTTAGTGTGACAGAAATGATCAAAGAAGATACAGATTTCCCCCTACAGAGTGGCTTCTAAATGTAAGCCAAACATTTAGCATTAGGTGTTTAACCAAAGAAATTCTGTTCCAATGCGGAGGAAAAACCATTTGTGCTTGAAACTTAAAAGACACTATGGTCATGTGTAATGTGGCTTTTTCTCCAAGTGCTCTTAAAGGAAAATTTCTCTTTATTCATTTATTTTAAAAAATAGGTTACTGCAGTTTTTATAAAGATGATTGCATTGATTGGAAAACAAAAAAGTTTCAGATAAAAAACTCAAATACCTTGAATGGCAGTAGAAAAAGATTTGTGTCTATGTCCAGATAGCTATCTGGGGCAAAAAGCAGAGTGGTCATCTCACTGGAAGGGAAACTCACCTGGTTGTCATCTCCCACAGAAGTGTCTTGTACCACCTGTTGATGGAATGCACTCTCAGATGTCTCCAAGAGCTCTGCTTTGCCCTCCTCAGAGATTTCAACTTAATCATTTTCATCTGGTGGGGAGACTATGGTTGTGTTTCTAATGCTGACCAGATGAAAGCTAACTTGTGACCACCCAGCACATTCCTGAATGCTCACTGTAAGGAAAGGTGACCTGGAGATCAATTGCCCAGGGCTGTTTTTCCTGATGAACTAACCCTGTGGCAGCCCCAGGCTTCCTGAAGCTATTCAGTCTCCCTCTCTAGCACTCCATCATTGAGTTGTACCAAACCCCCTTTCCAATCAAAGTTGTATCATGTTGTTTCTTCCTGAAGTTTCTGGTCAGATGATGATACAGTATTTTATGAGTTTTAGCATAATTATTCTTTATAAGGGATTTTTAAAAAAATGCAGGCTAAAAGGATTTGGGAAAATAAGGGTAGATCTATGTATTCAGCTTGACATTTTGGCCTAAACCTTGTCTTGGACTTTGGTTTTGATGTTGTTGGCGACTGGACTCCTCCTTTTCCTTTCCCACTGGGACTTTGGTTTGGCTTCCCTCTCTACCTCTCCTGCTTTTTGCTATTTCTAGTGGAATACTCCCACTAGCTGTCTCAGAACGCAATTTCTATTTTCGGTATTGTGTTTAATGCTGTTACTGACCTGTCCTGTTCCTGAGAATGGGAGAGGATCTAGGCCAGGCCTCCTTCCTGTTTTATCAGTACTGCCCCGTGGTGCGGGCAGCTGCTGTGCCTTAACTCCAGGGGCACCGTCTCCTTTTAGTGCCTTGAACTGAGAGTCATGCCATTTTGCTCCACAACCTTCTGTGTGTTTTTCCCTGTGTCCAGAGCAGCTTGTTCCACACACTCTCACTCTCAGTTATCACTTAGTCCTTTTCAGGTCTCACTTCCAGTGCTACTTCCTCAAAAAGTTCTTTCTGGACACTCCCCACAGGACCTTGGTCCCTGAGCATCATAGCATTTTCTTCATGGCATTCATTACGATTCGTAGTTTTATTTACCTGCATTATAATTGGATTAGTGTGTATGTTTTCTAGGATGCTAGACTCATAATCATGGCCCAAGGATCACATCTGCTCTGCCCGTTGTGTTCTCAGCTATCCGCATGGTGAATTGTTGAACAAACTAGTAAAATGCCAGTAGATGTTCAGTAATGTTTAAATGTAGATATTGGAATGACGAATGAGACCAATATTTGATTCTTGTACTGTAGGACAAATTCTTGTATCTATAGCATTGTATATGTGCGCATTTACACACACACATAACTATGGATCTGTAGCATAAAATAACAACTTGTACTTACAGCATAGAAATTGGATGATGACAATCTTAATAGACTCCAACTTTTCATTTCCGGAAACATATATATTTCCTAGTAATATTTTATTTATCAAACTTCAACTCACCTTTATGTCAGTGAATCACTGTTTTTCTAAACACATTATGATGAGACACTCTGTTTCCATTTCCTGACTTTATTAACAACATATAACATCAGTATAAGTAATAGCTTTCGGGTCAAGAAGCATATGGCTAGCAGGGTATGGTGGTGCACACCTGTAATCCCAGTGAGTGGGAAGGCTGAGGAAGGAGGATTGCAAGTTCCAGGCCAGCCTCAGCAATTTAGCCCCTAAATAACTAACTTCGTGAAACCCTGCCTTAAAGTAAAAAGGGCTTGGGATATAGTTCAGACATAAAGTGCCCCTGAGTTCAATCCCTGGTATCAAAATAAATAAATAAATAAAAATAAAGAGGTGTATGGCTACATTGTCAACTAATATTGCTCTAATAGATTCTACAAATTTGAATTAATCTGTTTATAAATATGTACATCATTTCCTCTGTGTTATTAGGTATCATACAGTACACAAGGTCCATTTAGATTGTTAAATAATTTTATAATCCTAAAAATCCCTGGGTTAGGGTTCTTAATTAAAAGCAAGTTAAGTCAACTCTGACTAATTTAAGCAGCAAAAGGTGCTAGGTAAAACACAGTGGTAGGGTTACAATGTGTCCCGGTGTTCAGTATGGTCCTGGTTGACCCTGGAGGTTACTAATAGCATCCTTTTCACTTCCCATAATAAACTACAGGTTATGTTGCATAGGATCATGGAGAGAGCTGGAAGGACAGATTAAGCTCCATGAGTGATACCTTGAGGCACACCACAGAGCTATCATTTGTCACCACCACTGGCTCCAGAACCGTGCCACTTGTATGCCTGAAGAGGAAGCTGCTGGAGTCCTTGCTGCTGACTCCAAATCCATGTTTCAGCCCTGAATTAAAAAGGAAGCCTCCATCACTATCAAAAAATGAATTCTCTGTGTAGTCTCATTTTCCCACATGGCTGAAACCAGGTAATTGTTTGCACTATTTGTAAGAGAGTATAAAGATAAGTTTTAGGAATTCCAACTAGAGAAAATAAGACCAAGTAAGAAACATGCAAAAGCAAGATGACTATGCCCGGTGCATAACTATAATCTCGGCAACTCAGGAGGCTGAGGCAGGAGGATCACAAGTTCAAAGCCAGCCTCAGCAACTTAGTGAGGTCTTAAGCAACTCAGTAAGACCCTATCTTTAGATAAAAAATAAAAAAGGCTCAGATGTAGCTCAGTGGAAAAGCACCCACAAGAGAGATGGCTACTATGGTCTACTCTTTCTCTGGACATACCCATTTTCCAAATTTAAAACAAAGATAGCAACAAAACCTATGTTCCCACTTAATAAGGTGGCAATCTCCCACACAAATGATAAAAAAAAAAAACTTCACCCTCTCCCCAAGCAAGAAGACTCTGAGACTCTTAGAAAAATTATTTATAGGTCTAATATATGTAGTGATGATTATGTTTCCTCATCTCTGCCTGATATTATTGGTATTATGGTATTATTGAATATCATAAAAACATTAAATTAACCAAGGGTAAAACATAAAATCAGTTGTATTTTCTGCAAATGGTCTTTAGTTGATGTTTATAACTTTCTTCATCAACTTCCATGTTACTTTTATTTTCAGGTCGGTGTTGATTCAGCTAACTGGGATTTCTTTAGTGTGGAGTAATACAAACTTTTATTCTTTGGGATTTGAGTCTCTAGGAGTTCTGCCTATATGAGGGAGCTCTAGTTTTCCATCAGCATTTACAAATGAAAATTGCAGTACCAAGAAACACCCTATAGGAATGCCAATATTAAAGAAATGTTCTTGTATGTCTGAGTTGTGTTTCAGAGGGTGTGAAGTATATATTTTTTTTTTTCTTGAGGTGCTGGGGATTGAATTCAGGGTCTCACATACGCTAGACAAATGCTCTTCGACTAAGCTAAGCCCTGGCCCCTGATAAAATTTTTATTAACAAGCCATTAAAAAAATAGTCAGAGGTACAATTCCTGTTTTTACTTCTTGGTTCCTAAGCCCATCTGTTCTGACCATGGAAGAAAAAAACACCGTGTATTAGTTGCTGTTTTGTAGCATATACCGTATTCTACAGGAAAGCATCCCAACTTAAAAAAAAATCTTCCATTAGGTATAAAAACTAAGTCGTTTTACTGCTTTATAAGGTCAATTGCTTCTGGCTAGAAACCTCAATGCATTCTAAATGCATCAATCCAATATTTTAATCATTTTGCTATAGATAAACTCTCTGGTCAGAAGTAATGTTATGTGAATTACAGCGACATTTGGTAAGTTCACAGATGGTGTTGCTGGCAGAAGCTTGGTAGACCAGGTAGACAAATTCATGTCAAGAATGGATCAATTTCAGAGAGAACAGATTCCAACTCTCTCCATGTTGGAAGAGGCCTTTAATTAACCTGCCATCAGGTGGCTGGTTATTCTTTTTGGGACATGGCACCATATGACAGGGCTCATGTTTGTCCACTGCTGTCTTCAAATTGTGCACTCAGCAGAGAGAGGAAGGCCAGGGTGATAAGCCCATGCATAAAACCTTTCTGAAACAATGACCACCTTTTCATGAGACTATTAAATAGTTACTGGGATGACTATGAGAAGATGTTAACAAACTCATAGAGCAGATCATCTTGTCCGGTCATCTATTGAAAGCCATCCATGATGACAGTCTTTTTGATTATTCACATGGGACATAAATATTCTCAAACTCTTGACTTAGACTGAGAGGTTTTTGCTCCAATCCTCTTTATCACCAGTCTTCCAATCTTATTCCTCTCAAATCCCTGGCTTGCTGATGTTCTTAACTATTGCCTATAAATTAATATAGAACTGCATTTCAACTCTCCTTCCAGATAAATGGATCATGAGATGTACTATTTGAAATTCTGCCTGTTGGGAATATTTATTTTTCTATGCTGACCATAAGGTCACCTCTGAGTAGGGTTCCCATGCTGCAGCAGTTCAACTCTGCAGGTAGGGTGATTGAGTGCTGCATTAAAAAGGAACAATGAAATATACTACATAGTATGGGCACAGAGTACTTCCATAACACAGGGATCCATATAGGATGCACCTTGGTATTGCCTGGCCCATGGAGCCAAGAGTAAATTAAGATGGAATATTTTTCTTTTCTATCACCTGGTCATAGAAATCTCTCTACAAGACTAGAGAGGTGACTTGAGAGAGCAATGGCAATATGGCAGGGGTAGATGCCACCTGCTCTTACAACTTGTGTTCTTCAGGACTTTCTTGAACCTTTCCAGATAGAAATGATTTCAGGGAAGTGATGAAATGCCACAAGAAATATAAGACTGTCTAGGTCAGTAAATTGGATAACACGTAGCTCGTGGCCGGCAGCTTCATTTCCAGGCACATGTTGTAACACACATTCAGTCTCTGCAGGGTCCAATGTTAGGCCCAGGGTTTCTCAAAAGTGCTTACTGAAAAGGATAGGATACTTTGAAAAGGTGTGCACCGCGTTCTGATTTTGTTAGACCGTCTTCCATTGCTTTGTGCCTCATGAAAAGCTGAAAAACTTTCAGGTGACTTGTTCAGGCATTTGGAGAAGCATAGCCAAATGTCACATATGTTTTCTCCAAAATACAATAAGATTGGGCAAACATTGTTTCCCTTTCTTGGTGACAGGGAATTCACAGAGCAATGCTTCTCTTTCATGTTGGAGGAGACATTTGGAGAAGACTGAAACTGCTGGTCTTCCAGAATTTTCACTGAAGTGAGAGCTCTATATTTGTCACTTCTTCTGTATGTGTGTTTTATGAAAGTATTTAGGATACATACTCTTCCTGTCTAGGGACTTATTAGCATAATATCATGAGTCTATAAATCACTATGATGTTCTATGGATTAAATTATGGCACGGAGTCAGAGAGTTCATGTGCTTTGGCAGGGAAGCCAGTGTAGGTGTGCATCTGTCCCTGACAGGTGAAAGAAAACTGCACATGGTTGGTGTTCTTTGTCTATCAGAAGAGAATAAGGTCAGGTGCAGTGGTGCACACCTGTAATCCAAGCGACTCAGGAGGCTGAGGCAGGAGGATCATGAGTTCAAAGTCAGCCTCAGCAACTTAGTGAGGCACTTAGCAACTCAGAGAAACTCTGTCTCTAAATAAAATATACACACACAAAAAGGGGGCTGGGGATGTGGCCTAGTGGTTAAGTGCCCCTGGGTTCAATCCCTGGTACCGAAAAAAAAAAAGAATAGAGAAAAAGAAATCGAATAGATTATTAACTACCTTCAAGGTCCACGGCTGCACTGATATTCTCTCAAATACCAATGTTCTGATGTGAAGTTTGATGTATGCCTGATGACAATCTGATTAAACATAACCCATTGTCATTCTGCAAGACCTATCCCTCTTCTGCAAAAGCCAGACAGGTAAATTAGAGGAGAAAATAATGATAACAACCAGTTATGCATCTTTTAAGTCTTTAATTGTGGCACTAGGCTCTGTTGTTATCCCAGGTGTGTGTTACTGATTTTGATTAAACATTTTGGGAGAGAGGGTAGCTCTAGATGCTTATGTTTGGCCATGTCTACCATAATAGCTTTTTAGGCTGAGGGACAGGAGCTAATGTGGGGATTTTGACAGTTGTTGAGGATCTACTCAAACTCTTGAAAACTGGGAAAACATCTACAAGATAGTTTAGTGGAAGCGTGGGGTCCACTTTAAGACTGATTAGTTCTTCAAAACTAACTTATCACTTGACCCTGATAGTTCCCATTCTGGCCAGGGAACCACAGTAAAAACCTGAGTTCCTGGGGAGAAACTGTAGCTCAGAGTCAATGCTCAGTATCTCCAAAAAGTGTCTCTCTTTTCTTGTAGCACACAGTCATACTTGCAAAATGGCCATAGACCTCATGAATATTTTGGGAGGGAGGCCAGCAAAAAAAGTTACATATCACCTTCATGAAATACTCGAATAAGGTCTTAAGGGTTTTGGGACCTCTTTCACTGACGGACCAGGGAACTGACTCAGTTCTTGACATCTATTTTCGGATTTTGACTATCATGGCAGACCCTTTTATGCTTCTGTTCTTCAGATCTAGAGGTTTTCATTATTTTGTTGCTATTTATTTTTGTGATATTTGTATGTAAAAGATTTTTATATATATGTAAAATGTTATATATAAAAAGATTATATGTACACATATATGTATATACATATATATGTATGTGTGTATATATAAAAATAAAAGATCACAGTAGGTTGGCCCTGTTTTGCACTGGCAATTCCATGATCAGGTAGCACTGTCAAAGGTGACACTCTTACATAAATCAAATCAAATGATTGTTGCACTGGCAGTATTAAATATTACCACAGTCATGTGCCCCTTGTTGCTTGAAGTTAACTGTTACTCCACCCTCGTCGACCTAAGATCTACTCATCAGAGAGTGTGTTTCCATGGCAGTGTCCTTTGCCCACAGCAAATAACACTTTTCAAAGATGTTGGTTCTCCACTTACCAACATATTCTTCAGTAATGTGATGAAAGGAATTTCTTCTGTGCTTGGTTGAATGCGATAGTTGTGTGTGTGTATGTGTGTGTGTGTGTGTGTGTGTGTGTGTGTTTGCAAATGGTTTCAAATGATAACTGTCCACCAATGTTTTTATTTATCTCAAATCTGGGTATTTCTCCTGCATAATATAATTTTTTTTTTTTTTTACATTTTCACTTAAGGAAAACCATCACTGAACCCAGTTTCATTGAACTAATTGAGCAAAACCTTGGACTCTAACTGTATGACCTAATGCCTTGACTGTGGAATCTGTAATGAATACACTCATTCATATTTATAACAGACCAGTCTTAGTGTATGTCCCTTCTTAACTGGCCCAAGTACTGTTTCAGTTGCTAATGCCATTTAAGAAGCTACCCCAAACTCAGTGCCATAGTAAAAAGATGGTTAAGTTCATGGATTTTGAGAGGAGTTTGGAAAGGGTGAAGAGTGGACAGCTTGTCTTTGTTCCATGATGTTTGAGCCTCAACATGAAAGATGTGAAAGCTGGGGTGATGAGCGAAAGCCTGCTCACTTACCTATCTGAGGATAGGTACTGATTGATGCCTGGGACCTCAGCTAAGGCTGCAGCCTGGATCCCTACCTGAGGCCTTTTCATGTGGTTGTCTGGACTTGTGCACCATGATTTGTTGGGTTCTAAGAGTGAGCATCCCAAAGAAAGCCAAGTGGAACCTTTTATGTCCTTGCCTCAAAGTCAGCCACAGCCCACTTAGACTGAAGAGAAAGGAACAAGAAGCCTTACCTCTTGAAGGCAGGAGTGTGAAAGAGGAGCACGTGTCATCACTAGAAACTACCATGCACCTTCAAATCATTCCCACACATATTCCCCATATTTTGCTGATATACATTAGTAAAATCATGTTTCCTTGCATGTGTGTAATCACCTGTGTGTGCACATAACTTTTCTCCTTCCTGGTTTGACTTTGCAATAGATCTCTAGCCTATAGGCAATCAGATTCTCAGGAAAGGGGCATGCAGAGAAGTGTATTTCCCTTATATGCCGATTGCCTCTGTCTAATAATTACAAGGAGTTCAGGAAAGGCAGAAATTGCCTCATCAGACAGATCAGGAAGGGCTCCCTCAGCTTCAGCCAGCCTGGGAAACTCAGTGGAATTTGGGAGTTTGGAACACTGTGAATCATCAGACTCCTCCCATATGTCCCATTCTAATTACGGACAGGGAAGTAATTAGAGAAGTGATGAGGCAGTGAAATCAACTGATGTTGTAATTCAACAATCCTTGGGACAATATCAAGTGTTATGGTTTCAGTTGTAACAGCCCGTGGCCACACAGAGCAAGGCTTTCTTTTCAGGGCATATATGCTTCTATAGTTTGAGTCAGGTCATTGTCAAATGTTAAGCCTTTCTGTGTTAGTCAGATTTCTGTTTCCCTCAGGGCAAGGGAGGGAAGAAGATTTTAAAGGAATTGGCTCATGCAATTATAGGGACTGGCAAGTCTGAAATCTGAAATCTGTAGAGCAAGCCAACAACTGGAGACTCAGGAAAGAGTTCTTGTTGCAATTCTGAAGCCAGTGTACTGGCAGAGTTCTGTCTTCCAGGGAGGTCAGTCTTTTTCTCTTAAGATCTTCCACTGATTGAATGAGGCCCACCTTTGTTATGGAGGGTAATCTGCTTTATTCAAACTCTGCCAATTTGAATGTCAATCTGTCTCAAACAATTCCTTCACAGCCACATCCAGACTAACATTTGACCAAATATCAAGGTACCATGGCCTAGCCAAGTTGACACATAAAATTAATCATCACACTGTCTTTTTGTTTCCGAAACAATTTGAAGCATCCAGGCCAATATGCTTTCTTTTTTCCCTCCCTTCCTTCCTTCCTCTCTTCCTTCCTTCCTTCCTTCCTTCCTTCCTTCCTTCCTTCCTTCCTTCCTTCCTTCCTTCCTTCCTCCCTTCCTTCCTTCCTCCCTCCCTCCCTCCCTTCCTTCCTTCCTCTCTTCCTTCCTTCCTTCCTTCCTTCCTTCCTTCCTTCCTTCCTTCCTTCCTTCCTTCCTTCCTCTCTTCCTTCCTTCCTTCCTCCCTCCCTCCCTCCCTCCCTCCCTTCTTTCTTTCTTTCTTTCTTTCTTTCTTGGATTGAACCCAGGAGCAATTTACCTCTGAGCCATATCCCCAGCCCCTTTTTTATTTGAAGACAGGGTCTGGCTAAGTTTCTTGGGGCTTTTTTAGGTTGCTATGGCTGGTCATGACTTTGCAATGCTACTGCCTTGGCTTCCAGAGTTTGCTGGGATTACAGGTGTGTACCACCATGCTTGGCCTTTTTTTCTTTTCTTTTTTTGAGATTGAACTGAGGGGTGCTTTACATACCTAAGTTCACCTATATCTCCAGCCATTTCTAAAATTTTTTAATTTTGAGATAGAGTTTTGCTATGTTGCAGAGGCTGGCCTCGAACTTGCCGTTCTCCTGCCTTGGCCTCCTGAGTCGCTGGGATTTCAGGCATGCACTGACTGTATCATCTCTGCACTGACTGTAATCTTTTTTTTTTTTTTTTTTCCCCACATGTCCTTTTAGGAATTGCAATTCCTTGGTCATTGAAAGACTTGGTTTTGATAAGCTTCTCATTCCATGTGACCAAGTGATCATCTAAGTAACTCTCCACAGTTGCCATGATCTGGATCTTCATTGCCTTTTAACCTGACTACATCAGAGGTGCACTTCCTGAAAGCCCTTGCTTACCAACATATCTGCCATTAATGACTATATTGGTCAAGGTTCTTGTCTGAAAATAACAGAGTTCACTCTGGCTTGTTTTAGCTGAAATGTATTTAATAAATGATATCAAGTAGCTCATGGAATAATTGAGAAGGCTAGAGTAAACTGCTCAGTTTCCATAAAGTCCAGAGCCACACTGTGGAGGGAAGAGCCTCCAGTGCTACCAGCTCTAGGACATGCAGCAGAACTGCTCTTAGGAGAAAACTACTGGGTCCCAGCCCCATGAGAGAAGGTCTGAAAGTGCACTGCTTATGGTACATATATAGAAGAATGGAATAGGGACAGTTCAGCTCTTTTTATTCTAGTTTGAGGGAATAGGCATCCTGAACTGTTGAAGTCATCCTGAACATCCTGAACTAATTTCAAAATGGTAGTGACAAGTGCAGAGTTGACAATGGCATTTCCAAATTATTAGGTAAGACCTGGGCATTGCCTCCCTCTGAGAGCTATGAATTAAAAGTAACCATTATAGCTACTTCCTTATGTGAGGAAATGCTCTAGGTAGTTGTAGGAAGGATTCTGAACTGATCCCCATGATTCTGTCCCCCGGTGCACATGCCCAGGATGGGAACAGACATCATGATGGAATCGCAGTCCACAATTACATGGACTCCTGTGATTAGGTTACTAATTGGTTGACTTTGAGTTCATCACAAAGGAGCTGATCCTGAATGGGCCTGACCTAATCAAATGAGATCTTTAGAAGAAGGTGACACATCAGTTAAATGCTTTCCTGCTAGCTTGAGGACAAGCAGGCTGTCCCGTTGTGAGAGAAGGAGGCCCTGTGCTTGGAACCCGAGAGTGATCTTGAGCAGTTGAGGGCTGCCCTGGCCAACAGCCAGCAAGAAAACCAGGACTTCAGGCTTCTACCAGGGGAACTGGTGTTCACTAACACCAGTGCTCACTAACTAGTGTTCACTAACAACACCAGGGAACTTGGAACAGGGCCGCAAGATTGAGATGAGAACACAGCTTGTCCAAAACCCTGATTTCAGCCTTAAGGCCCTGAGCACATTACCCAGCATGCCCTAGCAGACTTCTGACGTACAGAAAGTGCTAGGTGATAAATGGGTATCGTTTAAGCTGCTAAAGTTTGTGGTAAATTGTTATACACCAATAGAAAATGAATACAGATGTGATTAGGATCTATCAATGAGAGAATTATTAGTGGCATAAAAATGCCTCTTCAAATCTCTTCACTTTATATATGCATTGGGAATACTTTCCTGGAGATATGCAGGCAGGAGACGAATAAACTAGGTAATACATCAATGAGTCCACTGAATGCATTTCTTCTTCAAGTATAGGATTCTTATGTTCTGACCAGTGATTTAAATAACTAAAGCCCAAATTTTGAGATTAATCAAAAGGCCTGATTCTAACTCCCAAGATCTACTACAGACCTTCTACTACTATTGATATTTTTTATTTATTTAAAAAAATTTCTTTAGTTGTTAATAGACTTTTATTTAATTTATTTATTTACATGTGGTGCTAAGAATCGAACCCAGTGCCTCACACATGCTAGGCAGGTGCTTTACCACTGAGCTACATCTCCAGCCCCTGCTGTATTTTAAATAGTAACCATTGTCATTAGTATAAAAAATATATAGGACATAGAATGTTTATTATTCATCATAAGAATTTCACAAATTGTACATTTTTCTTCTTTCTTTCTTTCTTTCTTTCTTTCTTTCTTTTTTTTTTTTTTTTGGTACTGGGGATTGAACCCAGGGCACTCCACCACTGAGTCACATCCCCAACCCTATTTTGTATTTTATTTAGAGACAGGGTCTCACTGAGTTGCTTAGGGCCTCGCTAAGTTGCTGAGGCTGGCTTTGAACTCACAATCCTCCTGCCTCAGCCTCCCAAGTTGCTGGGATTAGAGGCATGTGCTACCGTGCCTGGTGATTGTACATTTTTCACCTGTACAATGTATAGGTTCCTACTGCCCCCAGTTTCTTTTTTTTTTTTTTTCAGTACTGGACCAAAAATTAGTCATCAGTCAGAACATATGGATACTTCTATCTGCAATGGAAGAGTACTAAGAAACTTAGTTAATGTCTTTTGTGTGTATGTGTGTGGGGGGGGCTAATTTCTTTGCTGTTCCAAAGTGACAGAGTAAGAATAGAGAAAATTATATTTTTTGTCACATATAGCATAGACAAAAATTAATGTTACTTAAAGAGGAAGAGCTATATGGACTCTCCAATTTTGAACTGACAAACAAGGCTATTTTAAAATTTCAGGGATAGAACTGGATACTGGAAAACAATGTAACAATAGAACACGGTAATATTGCTTTTTTTGGGGGGGTACTGGGGATTGAACTCAGGGAACTCAGCCACTGAGCCACAGCCCCAGCCCTACTTTGTTTTTTATTTAGAGACAGGGTCTCACTGAGTTGCTTAGCACCTCACTTTTGCTGAGGCTGGTTTTGAATTCACGATCCTCCTGCCTCAGCCTCCTGAGTTGCTAGGATTACAAGTGGGCACCACCGTGCCCAGTGGTGATATCGTTTTGATACTAAAAAGTTACACAAATCTTTGGAATTATTCAAAGGAAACATGGAGTCGTATATAAATTCCATTAGAAGAACTCTCATAATTAAAATGGTCAAAATGCAATCTACCTTTTGCGAGTTCTTTATTAACTTTTGATTTTCATTAAGTACGGATTCTGAAAGATACTTATTTTTCCTAAAATAAGTATTTACAACAAAGATCAATATTAGTACTCCAGTTCTTATGGGAATTTATATAGAAATAATCAAGATGCTTTAAGAAAAAAATAACTTTGGAGTTAGAATAAATGGATGAATAACAAGACAAAAATTTCCAGCACTGGGATGTGTTCTGTAAAACGCAGAAATACCATTTTTCTGTACAAAGGGATCATTATTCCACCTGAGAACAAGCTGACTTTTAGGCAAAAACTCAGTTCAGCCAGGTAGTTTTTGCCTGCTGAGGAAGCAGGCTAGTTTCAGGGGAGTGTGATTTTGGGTGGGAGGCCACTGAAGAAAATGTGAGCACTCCCACGGCACCAGCAGCTCAGTCAGCTCACCATCAGCAGAAAATCTCTGCACCTACCAAAGTATATTTTGTCTACCAACAAGCACATAAAATATGTAGCTTTGGTTTCCTTGTCCATAAAATGGGTAAGGTAATTGTAAGTACCCCATAGAGTTAATATGAGTTAATAGGTGAAAATCACATGGAATGTTATTTGGTACATAATAAATGCTGTAAGACTTTACTATTGTTGGTTATTTAAGCAAATCAGGAAATAAGGTTAATAACATCCATTCTTTGGATGGAATTATTCTCAGGTTGTCAAATAGTGATTTATTATTCCTGGTGAGGATGAAGAATGATGGTTTGAAATTAAAGTTCTGCCTCCCGTGTTTTTGTTGGCAATGGAAAGATTATTTCACTTTTATTCTCTTGTGAGCCTCAGCAAGGCTATTGGAGAGGACTGAGGGAGAGAGTAACATTCACCGAGTTGAGAGCAATTAGCGCTCATTACCTGGACTCTATTTTCTATTTACTTATTTGTAAAGCCTCTTTTATTCTTGTTGGTTATGAGTTTTCTGCTTTATGTTCCAAGACTATAAATTACCTGGGAGTCTATTAAAGAGAAAGAAAGCTTTGCTTCCAGAAAGCACCTGTACTCTTGCGCTCCCAGGCCAAGCCAACACCACTATGGAAATAGATGTTGAAAGATTATTGGACAACAGTATCTTAACTGGAGAAAAATTTCTTACTATTTATGCAGAAACTACAAAAAGACTTGGAATGAAATGACAGATATTGTGATATGATTGTTGAAAAGCAAACAAGTTTTGACCAAGACGTCCTTAGGAAAGTTAAGGAAGCACCATGGTCCAAGCCCCAGCTCTGTCTCTTACTGGTTGTGTATCTGCAAGGAACTTGGCATCCACGAGGAAGGTCACTTCACTGTATTGGACAGGGATTCACCTGAACTTCTGTAACAAACAGTGCCCAAAATACATAGGCTTTACAAAGTAGGTGCATATTTCTTTCTCTGTAGAAGTTGAAAGACAGGTGGTCCATCCCTGTATCTTGAGATGCCTGCTTTTGTTCTGGCCATCTCATGACAAGTAGAAAGGAAGTAAAGGGTCAAACATATCACTTAATCTTTCTAAAGGCAGGGCTGAGAAAAACGGCACATATCACGTTTTCACTGTTCATTAGCCTGGGAACAGTCCTAGGACCCCTCCAGCTGCAGGAGTGGCCAAAACAGCAGTCTTCAGCTAGGTAGCCATGCGGCCAACCAAAATTCTATTACTATGGAGGAGGAGGAGAAATATTGAAAGATAACTCTCAAAATGCTTTATCTGTCCTATCTACCTTTCAGTATTTGGGAAAGGATAAAATAATAGGCCTGTAGAAAAAGCTCAGGACTCAGGCAGCCTGATTGTCATGGGTAAGAAGACATTGACTGCAGCATGGAAATTTTGCTAAAGGGGTCTGTAACTCCTCTGCATAATTGTATAAAAATGTATTTTTCCCTTATGTTTGGAAAACTTTTGAATATTAAATTATTTTAGGAAAATAAATTTTTGTTTCTTCTTGGGAGTATATGTGTGTCTGTATGTGTGTGTTGTCTAAAAGTGACCCAGAGTTATTTTTTTAAAAATTAATGTCTTGTGGATGTACATGATGGTGAGATTCATTGTGGTATATTCATATATGTACATAGGTAAGTTATATCAGATTCATTCCACTGTCTTTCCTTCTCTCATTCCCCTTCCCTTCCCTTCATTCCCTTTTGTCTAATCTATTGAACTTTTATCACCCCCCTGCTTATTGTTTGTTAGCATCCACGTATCAGAGAGAACATTTGACCTTTGGATTTTGGGGATTGGCTTATTTCACTTAGCATGATAGTCTCCAGATCCATCCATTCACTGACTAAATGTCATAAAGTCATTCTTCTTTATGGCTGAGAACATCCATTGTGTATACATACCACATTTTCTTTATCCATTCATCTGTTGAAGGGCACCTAGATGGCTCCATAGCTTAGCTATTGTGAATTGAGCTGCTATAAACATTGATGTGACCGTATCACTGTAGTAAGCTGATTTTAAGTCCTTTGGGCATATGCTGAGGAGTGGGATAACTGGGTCAAGTGGTGGTTCCATTCTTAGTTTTTTGAGGAATCTCCATACTGTGGGTAAATGGCAGAAAGATCAATAGAAGGAAGGGAGTGAAGAGTGGGGAGAGGGAAGGGGAAGGGAAAGAGAGATACTTGGGTCTGAATTAGAACATGATCAATTCCATGCTTTTATAATTATGTCAAAATGGATTCAGCCGTCATGTATAACTAAAAAGAACCAATAAAAATTAAGTAAAAGTGACCCATAGATGAACAGCAGTAGATATAGAAAATAAGGAGGTGTAACTTCACTTTATATTTGTGGATTCATTCTGGAATTGAAAAGATGTGGAACATTGGCACCTACCCCAAACTGCCCTCATCTCTATATGCCCCCTCATCTCTATATGCCCCCAAATGTTGGTGACACTTTCAGAGTGCTCCTTAGGTCATTTGTCCTCTGGATTCTCCTGGTGTGTGCACATATGCATGTGTATATTTTTGTGTATACATATTGGAAAGCAATGAGGATGTGGTTGGGACAAAGTGTAGGGTAAATATATTTAATCTATGGGGTAGAGAGTACTTCTTCATGAGTAAAGAATTGTGATGGGAGTGTCTCTGAAGATTTCAAGGGACAGAAGAAAGTCTGGGAACAAGAATTTGTCCCTAAGGAAACCCCTATCATAGGTTTAAAATCTCCTTTCCTTGGAATCAAATTTGGCACATAGTTGTGCTTATAGTCCCTCAAATTTTTCCCCAATCCTAGATGATGTGATGTTGAAGTGCCCGGTATTTTTTCTGACTGCCATTTAAAGCCAGCATCACAAATAACAGCATGATACCAAAGGAACAAGTGGTCTCACCTTCTCCAACCAGCAGAAAATCAAACCAGGGCCAAAGCAGAGTCAAGTAGACTTGGAATCAAGTTTAGTGAGGAGATAAGTTACAGTCAGATGGTCTCTAAAATGAAAATAAGACAAGCCCACATTTTGAAAGGTAAATATTTAAATAATTGTTTTTCCTAAAACAAATGGGGTGACAGACTCTCATAAGAAGGGATGGGGCTCAAGCCATTTAAGGCAATTATTAGGGGAATGGGTGATACCAGCAGACTGGAAGATGCTTCCAGGGAGCAGACACCTGGGTCACAAAGCAGGTAGACATGGCTTAGAGGACATGTCTGGAGTGAACAAGTGAGTGAACTGTGGCCACTCTGATCCTGGAGTCCAGTTTGCATTGGGAGGCTAGGAATGGCCTGTTGGATGAAGACACTTTCCATCTTGGAAGGAGGAAAGACCTAGAGTCAACTCTGGCAAAAAGTAGCTCCGAGTGCCTGAGCAGAAGTGGATGGTCAGGAGCTGGTGGTCAGCAAGAGAGTAGAGACCACATCCTGAAGCTCGCCTTCCTACTAACACAGGTCAAATGGGACGTTAGAGAGTGGCGCACTTTCAACACCTTGTGGGCTCAACAGTGAACAAATGATTGACTGAAGCTTTCTCTTTAGGCCAGAAAACTGACATTCCTCATTTGAGGGGAAGGGGGGACGCTCTTCTGGCAATACTTAGATCTTCTCTGCTTCGCCATGATGAATGGCCCACCTAGGTCTACTCTGCCTTCTTTACAAGAGCACATCTGTGGCAGTTCCACCCAAAATTCACTTGTCACAAGAATCACCTGGGTTTCATCTCAAGCTGATGGAACCACAACTGCAAAAAGAAGGGAATCTTTAACAAGGGCTCTAGTTAACTCTATTGACAAGGGGCTTTAGGGAGAAATAGAAGTAAGTGAAAGAACTTTGGATGGGACACAGGAGGAGCTGGAACCTAGGCAGAAATTAGTTAGAGATGAGGATCATAGATATTCAAAGAATAGCAGAACCAAGTTGGTGGATTTCTAAGTTCTTTACCTTAGTTTGTTTTACTTTCAGGACCTCTCATGTGAAGTGATGGGGTTACCTTCCCTTTAGGGCACTGTTGGATATCTCCAAGGTAACTTGGAGAAGGGCCAGCTCAGACTTATCACAATCTCTTTTCCAACCAGGCCTGCTTGGATTTGCTCTGCTTATTGGGCTTCTATATGAGGCTTTATTTAGATAAAATACTCAGCATCTCCCTCCCCCGCTGCTTGATTTTTTTTTTTTTTTTTTTTTTTTTTTTACAGATATTGAAAGCTGGTGCATTCAGTGGTTTCTAAGGTCTTACAGCTCTAGGGTACCAAGAGTGTCTGCTGCAGCAATGCCAACGCCACACATCATCAGCACAGAAAAGAGCACCAGGGGCCTTAGGATGCAGGCCACATTTTGAGAATAGTTTTAAAATATTGAATCCTGCTGTTCAAATCTGCTGGCTTTCTTATTGTGGACTGACATTTAAGCAGAGAAAAAATGATTGTGGCATCTCCATGAATACAGTAGCTCAACTTGAAGAAAAATAAATAAATAAATAAACCAACCCCAAGGGTTGTTTGTCATTGTGTAGGAAAAAATTGTCACTGGTTAGTTGCTTGAATTTTTCCCATTTTCACTAGCTGTGTTGGTATCAAGTAGCTTATGGTCAAATATGGGCTCTGTCTGGTGACCTGGCATAAGATCAAAAGCAGGTGCAATGAGCCAGGTGTCTTGTGGGAGAGCCTGTCAGGAGTTTAGAGATGACAAGTCCCCTATTTGGATGCAGCACACAACTACATCTTCAGAAACAAGCATCCGTTTACAAATGAATATAACCTTTGCCTTCCTACTTGCCATTCGACCTGGGGAAAAGATTAGAGGTGTGTGGCAAAACTTGGGTTCAAGTTCAGCTCTGTGCTTAGTGTGTACTTTGGACAAGTCACATGTCTTATCTTAAGTGGGGATAATAATATCTATTTTGCAAGACTGCTGTGAGGATTAAATCAGATAATGCATGTGAAAGCATTTTGTAAATAGTACAGAGTCTTATAAATATTATGGTGTTTATCATAATGAATAATGGTAGCATATTCAAGCAAATGATATTAGAAAAAACGCTATTACATTCACAAGCTATACAAATGCTTTTATATATAATCAGACAATATACATTTATTAACGTATCTATTTATTTGCACATTCACTCACTAGTTCCTGCCTGTACAGCATTAGTCCCTGGGGAGATAAGAAGTAAATGAAGAGAGAATGGTTAGATTAAAAAAAAAAACTACTCTCAAGGTTTAATGATGAAGCAGATCAATGTCTACTGAGCCACTGCTGTGTTCCAGGAACTAGGCTCCTCCTTGGGAGAACACAGGGTGATCAGACTCCCTTCCAGAGAAAGGGCTCATAGTTACAGGATGGAGTGGGCAGCTCAGTAAGTCTGATAAACGCAGAGGAAGGACATTTAGAGTTGGCCCTCAACTTGGTGAATGGACACGACTTAACACAGATTTAATCTCTCGGGGTCACTTTGCAGAATGCTTGCTGCTCTCTGCTCATCCCCATTTGACATCTTACCTGCCTGTCTCAGAGTCTCCCAAATGCCCTGAATAGATTTCACAGTGCCTAGGCAGAGCCATTTGGCCCTTCAGAGTAGGCCACTAGAAGAGTACCCAGACTTAGGAGGCCTAGCAATGGTTCTGAAAGCCCTCTAACCTAGTACTGAAAGGAAAATGGCTTTTTTTTTTTTTTGTAAAGGAGATTGAACCCAGGGTTTGGGGACACTTTACCATTGAACTATATCCCTAGCCCCTTTTTATTTTTTATTTTGAAACAGAGTCTCACTAAATTGCCAAGACTGGCCTTGAACTTGTGACGCTCCTGCCTCAGCCTCCTGCGTTGCAGGGGGATTACCTATGTGGGCCTCCCCGCCTGGCTGAAAAATGACTTTTCAAATAAAAATAAGGGAAAGTTGGTGTGCCTCCTTTGAACATGTTCTATAAATCATAGTAAAAAATACAAATGATTTAATGTGTAATATATGATTATATTGAGAAAATATGCTAAATGAAATACTTGAGCAGCAAGAAATAAATGACCTAGGTTACCCTTCACAGAGTTCACTGGACTGCCACACCCTCTGGCTTCCCTATATCATGTTACATTAGCCTGTACCAGACATAGGTCTCCCATACATGGCTCATTTGGATCAGAGTTCATGGCCAATTGCAAACTTGCTTCTCTTTTTAAAATAAATCATTAGGTGTTGTGGTACATGCCTGTAATCCCAGCAGCTTGGGAGGTTGAGGCAGGAGGATTGCAAGTTCAAAGCCAGCCTCAGCAACTTAGCGAGGCCCTAAGTAACTTAGTGAGACCCTGTCTCAAAATAAAACATAAAAAGGGCTGGGGATGTGGCTCAGTGGTTGAGCACCCCTGGGTCCAATTCCTGGTACCAAAATAAATAAATAAAAAATAAAATAAGCATAAAGAAGAACAAATACAAGTTTGGTCATACACTCCCCTATAGCCAAACTGAATTGGATAGTAACTAGAGTTTTCCAGGCTAAGTGAAGCCCTTTCCTTTGATCTCTCTCACTTCTCTCAGAAAATGGTGACAATGAAGATTAAAGTTTTTCCCCTATTGAGCGCTCCTCCTTCCCCCACCTTTTTCTTCTTCTGGAGGGCTGTTAGGTCAGACTAACACATTTCATGTATTTTGCAATCCAAAGAGATCAAGCAAGGATAAAGGGCGGGGTTTCCTGCCTAGGGAAGAAGCTTGTGGCAATGGCCTTCCCTCTGGGCCTCAGTCAGAGGCGCCTTGACCTTCTTCGAGTTGCTCTGTGCCTTTGACATTGATTAGTTCCAGGAACTCTTTGGGGGAAGCCACCTGGTGTGTATTCTTTCTCTTTGTGTTAGATTTTCAGGCTCCATGTGGCATTCAAGTGTGCCCTGTGGTCTGGTACAGAGAGACTCTGCAGAGAATGACTGTGTCCCCTTTCACAGCCTTGGGGGTAATGGCCATCCTCTGCTCTGGACACTGTTTTGCCCAGGCCAGTGGTAATGCCTGTGCCTTTGTTTCATAGTGCTTTGCAACCTGGGCCTGTTCTTTCAGCTAGCTGTTCTTCTCATCTCTTGGATATAGATGAGATGTATATTTCCTTTGCTGTTCTCTAACACTATATTAGTATAATATAAAAACACTCTCTTTAATTCTGGGGTTTTGTTTTGTTTTTAATAAGCAAGGTAATAGACTTCCAACTGCCTAAGGGGTATGTGAAAAATGTTTGTAATTGTTTAGGTCATGCATTTCTTATAACCAAAGACCATCTCAAATTAGTGATCTCATGACAAATCTCATAATTCGAAGAACAAGGTTATCCTGAAAATCATCAGGGCCACTCCCACACACACCATAATAATAATGACAACTAGCATTTGCCTAAGGCATAGACAGTTAAAAAGTACTTGCCTATAAATTAGCCATTTTGTTTTTTATACCCTTATCAATGTTCAACTGGTAGAAACTCAAGGCTTAGGACAAGAGATGTGTCTGGAGTCACTCACGGAGCCAGGATTGGAAACCAAGACTCTGTAGAGTCACAGGACCTGCCCAAGTTATACAAAGTTCATACTTTCTCCAAGACTCATGGGATCTGGCCAATACTGTGTGTCAATACATCCATGAAAGTAGGTATCAAGGGACCATGAATTGGTCATCATTTTGCTGTCTACAATTACGAGATCTTGAGTAAGTCTCTTAACTCATCTAGGCCTCAAGCTCCTCCTTCCTGAGAGCAAGAGCTTGAACAGGAACATTTGTCTGCAGGGATGACTCTAAGTAGGTGTGTTGAAGGTTTTACAAACACCTGACTCTGATTTTGTGGAGGAGGAGGCTGATGTTTGATCATTCTTAACTCCTGTTCTCAAATTCCTAAATTCCTGTAAATAGTATCGAAGTTCAAATGTTACAAAAGTGAACTCAAAATATATGGTAGGAAAATCCTACTGGGCAGAACCAAACAAAAGATGTTGAAAACTAGTTTTGCAACCTTTATCCTTCACCCACTTTGGAATGCAACAGGATTAAAGTTGAAGAGGCCAAGAATAGTTAGAAAGTTGAAGATGTTTAGATCTTTGATAGAGTTGTTAGTGTATTGTTAACACCCTTTACCCACAGTGGAGGGAAAGGGGTTGCTTTTCCATTACCAAACGGTGAAAAGATCTTCAGGGACACCCCTTGGAGACCTTGACTTGTGTCCCCTGCAGTTTAAAGGGAACTAGTGGACCAGTATCTGATTCGACTCTGAGAGCTCAGAGCAAGAGCAGGGTCTATGCTTCAGTGAGTAATCACACACCAGTGAAGGAAAGGTCAAAGGTGCATGCTTCTGTGGCCCACTGGGGCCTGGGGTGACATTAGAATCTATCTCAGAGTGCTACCTGGGATAGCAAGAAGACCTGGATAGAAAGAAGTCATGCTAATTGTTTTTCACAGTCTAAAGACAGTCACTTACGACTGTCACAAGAATAGCAGATGGAAGTTCATAGAAGTGAGAGGGTCTCCCAAGAGCCCATGATGACATGACAGGAGAGAGTCAACTTTATACACTTCTCAGACTCAGAAAGGGCCAGTGCAGTGCCACCCATGGCAGCACCTATCAGTAAGGATGTTCCTGCCCTTTGTCTGCATTTAATCTCCTGACCTTTCTATCTGGAGGTCTCTCCATTAATTAGTGGGAGCAAAAGAGGTGGAAGCTCATGAAGAGTCAAAGAATTGACCAGCCTTAAACCCCTTTCCCAGTACTAGAATCTAGCAGGAAGCAATCCTGACTGGGGATGGTTGGGAGAAGCGTAGACTTTGAAAGGAGCTCATAGTTTTCGTTCCCTGGTCTTACCAGGTTAGTAATGAAGCTGAAACTGTTTGGAGGAGTACAGTGAGCCGAGGACTTTTTGTTGTTATTTACTTTAGATCTAAGGGGAATCAGAAAAGGATAAAGCTACTTTGCATCCAAAGTTGGAGAATGCCAACCTCAAAGAATGGCCATGCAGGGCAGTGAGTGGAATGACCAGAGTTGCTTTTGTTTGTGTTTTGTGGGTCCTGAATACTGATCATAATAGTTGCATTTGTTCTATTTACTATTTTTCTTTGTTCCAAATAAGTTGATTTGGCGAAGTTCCTCAATTTCAAAAGCTTAAAAACCACTGAAACTTGATGATGTCGAAAGTCACTGCAGACGTTAGCATCAATGCCAGCCATGACAGAGTGGGGGGAAAGCAGCAGAATGTTTTGATTTTCTCCCTCCTTTCACCACTGTGTTCTGTTCATTTAGATCTTAGGGCATGAAATTCAAGGAACTGGAATTGTTTCCTTCTTCACAAAGTGATGGCAGAACTTTGGTCCAGCCACCCCCATCTGCCCATCCTCCCCACAAGTGATGATAAAGTTTACATTTGGATTAGGCATAGAGAAGAGGAAATAAAGAAACTAGTGGAGGGGGTAACAAAAATGAGGTTAGAGAACTGAAAAGGAAAGAGGAAGTGGAGGGGGAGGGTACTGTGGGCACAGCAAAGTCCTGGTGATCAGGAGGAAAAGGAAACAGGGACTGCAGACGAAAAACCCTACAGCATGACTCCCCAGCTCTGTCCCTTTGTCCCTCCTTCTCAGGGACATGGGGAACACCCCTTGCATGAGGCTACAACTACAAACCTGTCTTCTGGCTTTGTACCTACCACCCCTTTCAGTGTCTGTCCTCTCACAGTGACTCTGACCCTGACCTCCTCCTGGAGGTCTTGCCAGTGCTCCCAGGCTTGCTCCTCATCCTGCTGGACAAGGTGTCTAAGGGCTGCCTGCAGCCAATCGGCTGTAACTCACAGCATCTTCACTAGTTTATTTGCTGCCAAGTCATTTAAAACAGTTTTATATTAAAGCATCCTGTAGATTGTTAAATTCATATGAATGTTAAATCTAATTCGATATAAATCAAGTTCAGTTTTCAGCTGCTTCAAGTTCAGCTGACTCAGTCCTCAGGGTTATTAGTTCATCCTGCTCTGCTATTAGAGGTATTTTCCTGGAAGTGCTTGAGGAAATTTGGCATAATTTGTTTCTCAGGAGCATCTATATTGGGCACTAGATTAGCAAAAAGTGTTCAAGAACTGAAGAAATGACATTTTAATGATAGAAATGAAGGCAGTTTAATGGGGAGATGGAAGAGATCTTTCGATGGGTGTGTGAAGTGACTTTATTTTTATAGATTCTGTCAATTGGCAAGGCCAGCTCTGTTTATGAATCTAAATGTAGGCCAGGTAATCAAAATAGGAAGCATTCAATGAGAGTTCATTAGACTAGCATTTCCCAAAGTATGTTTCATGGACTACTAACCTTGTAAAATGCCTCAGAAAAGAAGGGTTCCTTGGTCAGATAACTTGAGATGCACTCTAACCTCTCCTTGGGGACACACAAAGAACAGTGATGTTAAAGGCTCTGAGAAATGAAGCAAAACAAATTGGTTTGATTCAGTGTTACCCAAGTCTAGGGGGTTCTTTTTTTAATATAATTTTTTAAAAAGAAACTCTACCTCATAATTAATATTCTGGGGAATATGCCTTGGGAATCCTCAGACTGGATAATGTTAACCGAAGTTACCAATCTTTGCAACACCCAGGATTGTATTTGCTGTCCTTCTCTTTCATATCATGTTTGGAACACTTTTTCCTAGTATAAGACCATATTTATCTCACTTAACAGTTGTATCAAACAAGTTATATAAATGTCACAAAGTATAGGCAATATTCAGTTACAGATTCCTTATTTTTGGCTGTCAGCCTGTGCTTATCTGCAGGTCCATTCTGCTATGGGTGTTCAGTTTGGATGTTACCATCTGATAATGGCCTAACCCATTATCTCTCAGTTTCCTCAGACAAAGCCCATGCTATCATCAACAGCCAATCAGAACTTTTGAGCAACGTAAGCTAGTCAGTTGCCAGACGAACTGATCCAATTCTAGCCCAAAGCAAAGAAATATAATGTTATAATTAACTTGTGTAAATAGATACATGGTGCAAGTGTAATTGTCTTTAGAGGTTTAAAAATATTAAAAACAGCCCCAGGATAGCTTGCTAACTTCACAGATTCCTAAGGGTATGCACATTATAGGTGGAGAAGTACCAGAATAGACCATTCTACCAGGTTATTATTGTGCTTATATAATTTATATTGTTTTTATATTTATTTAATTTAAAGATGGATTCATATGAAGATTGCAAAAAATGATAACATATTACAAAAAGTATGGAAAAGGAAGAAAATTATGAAGTGTGACAAATGCTTTGGTATTTACGTAGAAATTTTCATTTCCAGTTAAGGACTTCAGAGGAATCCATCCTTGAATGATGTTTTGCAGATGACGGAGGACTTCTATTTTAATTATCTTGCTGAATTCTCCCAGCAATCAGGTGATGCTGTCATCTGGACATAGTCTGAGCATTGATGGGTGCCACATTATATAACCTTTAGATTTTTTTTTTTTTGGCAGATGCTAGAAACTTAATATAAACTAACTTATGCAAAAGGGCAGTTTATTGGATGAATACTAGAAATACTAGCAATTTGTTTTTTTCATAGAATCCCGGGAAATGCTGAATAACTAAGACACAGAAAGAGCAGAGATTCAACTAGGTCATGAAGACTTACAGCCAAGGACTAAATGGTTGTCAGGATTCTTCTCAATCTCATGTTCTTCTCTGAATGTTGGCTTTACTATCTCTCTCACTTCAGTCTTTTCTCCATTTAGAGAGAGACATGCTTACCAGTTTTACATCTAGGTGTGGAGCCACAATGGAGAGATTATTTTAGATTACACTTTATCCCAAGGCCAGGAACCACAAAGAAGGACCATGGCCCAGCTTAAGTCGAGAGCTAACCTATGGATGAATCCATCATACCAGAGAATGGCTTCTGTAGTAAAAATGTAGGTCGGGGGATTGAGAGAGTTGGGGTAGGAGAAAATGAATTGGGAAATTAGTGCTAGACAGATAATATTGTAGTTATTGCTCCATATTGTGTACTAGCATATACATTTTATGCATATATTATGGTGGCCTCTGAGCAGGACCCCCAGGCCCACAATAGCTAAAATGCTTCTCCATATCCAGAGAATAATCATACCTTAATGAAAACTCTACAAGTCATTATCTACAAGGTAGCCATATCTCCACAGCTCACACCATCAACAATGTAAACTGTGGTCTGTGTAGGCCTGGCGTGAAGATGGCAGAGCTTTGCTCTGGGGCCTCTAAGGGTGCAACTGATTAGGAAGGAACTATAAGGAAATAACTCATGACCTGGAGAAAAAGAAGGCCTTTCTATGCCTGCACTATTTCCTTTTATGACCACTGGCAATGAGATAAGGTTGAGGGTTTGGACTGGACTTTAAACCCCACCTGCCTAATCTGCTACCTCCCTAGGAATGTTCGCTGGCTGCAGAAGCTTCAACCCTCTTCCAGGAGGAAGCAGGAAGGTATGGGAAAAAGAAGCCACGACTCTAGGAATTACAAGGAGGAATTGTGGTTCCCAGGCAGGCATAGGGTAGAGCAGGTCTTCACACGGCATACTCCATTCTTTAGGACTTTGGTGACTTGTGCTGTTTGAACACTCTCATTTCCTTTTATTTCTCTTAATATTATTTTTGAAAACAAGAGCATATTTCAGCTGTGCTAAGGTGGTACTTCACTCCACTCATCCCCTTGAACCTTCTGATTCTCTGTGCCCATGTTTTATGGTGGGAGCCTCATAGTTATGTGCTCATCTTGGTGATGATTCTAGAGGAAAGTGAGAGAACTCTAAGGGCTGGAGAAATCTCCCCTTTTGTGGTTGGTAGGGAGGTTGTAGGAGGAGATCAGAAGAGGGTTTAGAAGATGTGATGGTTAATTTTGTTCATCATCTTGACTACTGTCATGGTGACCAGATATTTGGTCACATGCTATTGTAAGTGTTTCTGTGAAGGTGTCTTTTCGATGAGATTAACATTTGGACAGTGGACTTCGAGTAAAGCAGATTACTCTCTGTAATATGGTGTGCCCCATATGAAGACTGATCTTCCTCTAGTAAGATGGAATTTAACTGCATTGGACACATCCTTGGGTCTCCAGTCTACCAGCCTACCCTACAGGTTTTGAACTTGCCAAGCCTTCATAATTGCATGCACCAATTCCTTAAGATAAATCTCATTTTCTCTTTCCTCCGTCTCTCTCCAGAGAACCATGACTAATACAGAGGTTGTTCCTATAATCAAACGTTAAACAGAGACTGCCCTGACAGAACTCTTAAATCATGGAAGCTATTGCTGTACTTGAAGAGCATAACAAAAGAGAAGAAATTAATTTCCCAAATATTAATGACTGTTTATCATTGATTGAGGACCTCAATCAATGACATAGCCAAGGCATATTTATCCAAGGCAAAATTCAGATATATAGAGATTGGATGAAAGGGGCTGCAAATGAACAGAACAACTCACTGGGGGAGCGTGTAAGGGCGTGAAGGGAAGTGAGAAGGGAATGGGGGACTTTCCGATAAGCATCCAGAAAACATGAAGGGACTTATAAAAATATATTGGAAAATACAAAATGGCCATGATTGCTAAATAAAGAGTTAGGCCTTTTCTTTATAGGCAAATAGAAGCCAACGAGGAATTTTGAATGAGTGACTAAAATATTTGCAGAGGAGGAAGTTCACAATTGTCAACATAGTGTAGGAAAGGAGTAGTGGATGAGGACTAAGAAATTTATTTTGAATGATGTTGTAATTATCTCCATATTCTTTGCTTTACTCTTCTATTCACTGAACATGTATTGAGCCTCTGTTAGAGCAGACATTCTGCAGCTTAAAGAGAAATAAAGTGGCCACTCTACTTTTGAAGAGTTCACTGTTCTAGGGGGCAGATATGTGCAGTGGAAGAAATGTAAGCAAATGCTCATGGAGGCATTTCCCAACCGTAGAACTCAGCCTGGGGTCTGACCCACACCTGATTTTGACAGAGAACTGAGAAATTGAATTTTTTGCAGGGCACTTAGCAGAATGGTACAAAGTATGTTTCTACCCTGCTCCTGCATCCTCTCTAAAGAACGGGAGATAAAAAGATCCAAATTGAAGTGGGAAAAGTTACCTGGGCAATTATGGATTGATATTTATATGACCCATCAGCTCCTAAGGCAGGAGTGTTTGCTCTCCAGGCCCAGGACCCAGGGAACTCGCCTGATGAACTCAGAGCTGGTGACTCGGAGGATGGGCTCTGAGGGCCTGAGAAATTGTACTTGGACCTGTAGCCAAAGCACAGTATTTCCTTATCTTTAATCTCAACAAAGCTCGTGTTTATTCTTCTCTCACAAAAGCCAAGCCTTAGTAAGGTGCCCTGCTTAAGGAATTGTTCCTCTTTGGACAGCTGTGTGTGCCCTATAAACACCCTCCCCAGGAGGGAAGAGGAATGTGCACAGCTCTGCGGGCGGATTGAAAGCATTTCTGTGGCCTCATGATACAAGCAGGGTTCCACCCTTGAGCGCCACGGTTCAGCGAAGGCTAGGAGGGGTTTTCATTTTGGTCATTCATTCACCCAGAAAAGCGCAACGCTATCTCATGAACCTAGTTTCTGGGAAGTCAAACAACCTGATTGCACTTTACAACTTGGTAAATGATATACTCTAAGGGCTCATAAAAATTAATTCAGACACATGCTACAAAGCTGATACCATGAAATAATGAGCAGAGACCTCTTTTCCTTTGAGTTCAGAATGGGCAAAGCTATGTGATACAAGGTGGCAATGAGGAAAGAGACCTACTTTTGACTGTTGGAGCCAGCCATTCTCAGTTCTCTGGAAAGGGCCCTCAATCTCCTATCACAGACACACTAAAAAACAACAACAACAAAACAACCCCAAAACAAAACACCCCCCCCCCCAAACAAACAACCATCTTAAAACAAAACAAAACAAAACTGACCACCTTAACAGAAAAGCTGGCTTTGGAGAATTTTCTAGAATGTTCTCCAATTTGGTCCTCCCTCCAAGTCTCTCCTTTCCAATTAGTGAAATAATTACAAATGGTAACCAGCTTATGAAGTTTGAGTTATGACTTTTTGACTATAAAATGGCACAAACGTAATATGCATTCTGCATAAATCATACTTCAGATTTGGAATTTTGATCTTGGGTCAGCGCTGCAATACAAAACTCTCCTGATGTTGGGCAGAGGCACCAAGCTGCAGCTTACAGTAAACCATGGGACTGTGAGGGTACACTACCAACACTGCCCAGGGTACTGTGTCGCTAAGCTGTTTGATACGTTAGGTGTATTAAGTGTATTTTTGACTTGCAATATTTTCTGTTTGTTATGGGTTTATCAGGATGTTACCCCAGCATAAGTTGAGAAACATCTGTAATTATTTTGAAAATAACAATAGCTACCACTTACTGAGGGCCTAATCTGTGCCAATTTATTTACACAGTGTTTAAATCTTACTATTGCCTACCAGTAATGTTCAGTGGTCTTGTTCTCTGAGAATCAGGAAAAAAAGTCAGGCAGCTAGAAAATGAAAGTCATTATTTAAAACTAGGTCTTCCAGCGATCACAGTCCACACACATGAATTCTGCTTTATTGAAGGCAAAGTCGGGGTCATTTTTCCAGATTTACTATGGACATAAAATGTAGGCTGCGTGTTTCAGGTAGGAGGGAAAGAAGGTCTAACTTCCTCCTTTCCAAAGATTCTGTAGCTCTCTCCTGTGAGAGAGAGTCAGGGAAGGGCTCACGAAAGAATTTTGAGTCATCCTTTGTATGGACTGTGTTAAAATTTTAATAGCAAGAAGATAGGGAGCAACTTGATATTTTTAGAAATTGAAAATTTATTTGAAAAAACAAGAATAATGAGGCATATTTCCATTACCATTAAAATCTTTGCTGATTAACTTCTGATATTTTTTAAAAAGAAAAACTGCTTTACTGCTTTAAAAAATAAGTAAATTATTTAGTAGACTAAATAGGAAGAATAGAGCAAATAATTTAGAATACTACCACCCAGAAATTGCTCACTGTTTTTTAAAAATTTTTATTAGTTGTTGATGAAACTTTATTTACTTATTTGTAAGTTGTGCTGAGAATCGAACCCAGTGCCTCACACATGCAAGGTAAGTGCTCTACCACTGAGCCACAACCCCAGCCCTGCTCACTATTAAGAAGGACTTGCATCTTCCTATACATACACTCAAATATACATATCTCATAAACATGGCATTGTGATGCAAGTGATATTTCTTAATAAAACCATCCAACTTAATAGAAGAAAAATCTAATGAAACAACTGGAGGAGTTGTTGAGCTTCAGAAAATTGTTTCTTCTCTTGAGATGATGGATATGCTAATTATCCTGATTTGATCATTAAATATTGTATCACACTATACTCCATAACTATGTTCAATTATGTTAAAAATTTGTATCTTTTCTCCATTAGGAATATTTCCTACAATACCCCTTTATGTTTGTAAGAGGTTGTGAAGAATATTTAAGAATATTAAAAAACAAATTTCATTCAATTTATGTTATTTACTTTTTAATCAATGTATTTAAATTGAGTTGTTTATTTTTAATTATAATCATTATATTAAGAATGATAAACATATGTATTTTAATATACAACTTTATAATTAAATAATTTTTAAAAGAAAATAAATACCAAAAATTCAACATTTCTTAAATGAAAGTATATTTCTTTAATTTTAATTCAATATAAAATGAGAAAATTAATCCCGCCACTCTTCCACCTCCCCTTCGCTCATTCTTTCTCTTTTGCTGTTGATCATACTATCGTGACCGTCAGTTTCCTGTCACTGTAACAAATATCGGAGAAAATCAACTTAATAAGAGAAGAGATTTATTTTGGCTCATAGTTTTGGGTGTTGCAGTCCATGATCAGGTGGATCCATTGCTTTTAGGCCTCTGAATGGTAGGGTGACAGCACATCATGTGGGAACACATGGCATAGCAAAATCGCTCACTTCATGTCTAGGAAGCAAAAGACTGAAAGACAAAGGGGCTCAGGTCCTGCTGTCCCCTTCAAGGGCAGGTCACAATGACCTGAAGACCTCCCTTAGGCCTCATCTCTTAAAGTTTCCCATCATCTCCCAATAGCACAGATCTGGGGATCAAGCCTTTAACACACAGTCCTTTAGAGGACACTGAAGATGCAAACTACAGTAAATATTGTTTTCAGAGTATCTAGATTTATAATGTTTACATTCTGCAATTACAACTTCTATTGTTTGGGTATAATTTCTTTAAGTGGAAGTTTTCCCCACTGGTCCATATACTATAGCTTCTCTGATCTTTCCTTTGATTTATCTTTTCTTTACTTAGATTTCATTGCCAGATATTTTTTTCCAGAAAGGCACATTAATGTCATTCCCCAGGTCTTTTATTTCTTAAAATACCTGTCATTGTCTTTATACAAGAAAGATGTCATGACTGAATGCTCCTGAGTCACAGTTTCTTTTCATTAAAATTTTTTTGATATTTCTGTAGTCTTCAATCATTCTGTTACTTTGGAGACATGTGAGACCAATTTGATTTTTATAAAATCTTTGTAGGTGTGTTAATCAGTGTTCTCCAAAGAAATAGAGCCAGTAGGATGTGTGTGTGTGTGTGTGTGTGTGTGTGTAGTGAATTTTTGTGTGTGTATGGTTTATTATAAGAAAAGGTCCAAGATTTGCAGTCAGCAAGTTGGAGAACCAGGTGAGCCAATGTGTAGTTCTAATTTGGTCTGAGTCTAAAGGCCTGAGAACCAACAGAAGCAATGGTGTAAATTCCGTCCAAAAGCCATCAGGCTTGAGACCCAGAGAGAATCAGCGTTACAGCTGACATCTGACAGCTGGAAAAGGCCAATGTTCCACTCAAGCAATTAGACGGGAGGAGTTCCCTCTCACTCAGCTGTTTTGTTCTATTTATGCCTTAAATTGATTGGATGAGATTCACCCACCTTGGGGAGGGCAGTCTTCTTTATTCAATCTATACATTTTGACATTAATCTCATTCAAAAACATTCACAAACACATAAAAAATAATGTTTGCCCAAATTTGGGGGCACCTTGTGGCCCTGACAAGTTGACACATAGAATTAACCTTCATGGTAAGTAATATGCTTTCCTGGCCATCCAAAGAATGTTTTCTTTGTTTCCATGTTCAATAAATACCAAGGTAGTATCTATATTGAGCCTCTGTATCAAATTCTTGGAACTGATTTGTGTATCTAATTTTTTCCTTCATTTGGAGTGACAGTATGAAATTTTTTTGCTCTTCTATCTTTTGCTTCAGCCTGTTTCAGCTGTAGTTTCTTGAGCCCAGTTCTACCAATGATCATTATTTGGGATTTGAATCTCCCCCTCCCAATTCATTGGTGTTATTCTAATTGAATTCATATTTTGTCTTTAAAAAATTTTCATTCAAAGGTGTCTATTCTTCCTTGCCATCCTCTAGTTCATTGATTAATTCTGTGTTGATACAGTTTCAAAAAACTATTTTCAGCCTCATTATGTGGTTTTACCATTTTGTCTTTGAGCTCATCCTTTGTTGAGTTCATATTCTTACTAACTTATGCTATGGCATCAAATAACTGTTAATCATTTTCTTCTGGTGTTCAAGTTGATTTTTCTTCCTCTCCTCTTTCCTCCCTCCTTTTTCTGAAGTATGTCTTTAGAGATTCCATTACATTTATTTTCATTTTCTTCTTGTTTGCTCAGTTCTACTCAGACTTGACTCTGTAGCTGTAGAAGAGTTCTTGGCTAGATTGCCACTGTATTCAATGGGATTTCCTCTCTGAGCTAGGGTCTTAATCTCAGCATTTTTTCTTCTTTTTATTTTCTGAGACTATTATGATTTTGGGGGCCCTGGACTTAGGGTTAATAGCCGAGTTAAACCAACTTGTTTTTCTTTGAATCTTCTTTCTTTCCCCAACCATTAATTTTTGAAATGTGGTTTTAGGTTATACCCCTCTCCTTGTTTGACTGCCTTTGGTGACTTTGTGCCTAAGGGTGTTCTTAAATCTGTATTTTGCTCAAATTTTATGCGATGAGGGAAGAGGAATTTTTTGTTTCATTTCTTTTCACGTTTTTAGAAATCTTAACCCAGAAATTGGAATTGTATGAGAAGGAACTAAATAAAGAAATTGACTAACATTTAAGTCAAAACAACTTTTTATTTTTATTTTTTAATTTAAGGGGGACCATCTCTTTATGATACAAGTAGACTATATTTATAAGGGAAGGAGAAATGGATGGAGCATAAGATAACCTTCTATTGTATCCTCCTTCTATTGTAGCTGAGATGGGGGAAACCATTCACATCTTTGACTTTCATTTTCTTCAGCTGTAAAATGGGATGATGAAATCCACCATGAGGACTTCGTAGAAACTGTTGTAAGACTCAAATGAGATGATTCAATAAAGGACCTTGTAATGAGCATAGTGGCACTTAACATAAGGGGTTGCCATTATTTTATTTTTGTTGTCATTATGATTATTGAATCTCCACTTACAGTGATCATCATAAAGACAGATGAGAGGTTCTTAGGAAGGGAGTTGAACAGGCAAAAGGGAATAAGTATTTGATTAAGCTGGGGAGTTTTTTCAAGTAGTCAAATTTCTCCTGTTCCTATTCTGATAAGGAGAGTGAATGTGCCTAGTTTGACAATTTTTTTTTTTGCTTATTTTATATTGCATCTTTCATTTCCACTGAGAATGAACAGGTTTAGACACTTGCACATCTGCAAACAGGTGATTAGATTTCTCTTATAGCTCCAGGTTGTGGTAAATACTGGTAAGATGTCCAGGCAACTCTTTAACATTGCATCACAGTTAATAGTATCAACCATACTTTAATATTTTAATAGTTCCTTTTGGATTTCAAGAGATTTGAACTGTTGTTTTTAGTTTTGATTAAGATTCTTTTTAAACATAGGCATGAAAAATATGTTGTCTACTGAGTTGAAAGAGGAGGGATGTGAAAGTTTTGACCAGAGGCTGAGCAATGAAGCTTGTTTATAATGGTACTAAACCTGAAGCATTCAAATAAAATGCTTTGCTTATGAGTTTTATTTTGAAAACAAAAATTTTATTTATTCAACTTATAGCATTACTGAATTTTTATATTTCCTTTTCAAATATTGCATATTTTTAAAAAAGCAATTGATACACAGAACTAAGTTTCGTACCCTCACACATCCTGGAAGGTAAAATATTTGTTGACAAAATTAATTTTGCATTCCATTTCATTCATGCTTTCAAAACATTCTTGGTCTAGGTAGAAGCAGTATTTGGTTAGAGAATTCTGAAAAACTCTTTATCTGGTGTTCACGATTCCTCCCCCATTTTAAAAGACTGGATCTTGCTATGTTGGTTTCAAACTCCTGGACTCAAGTGATCATCCTGCCTCAGTCTCCCAAGTTGTTCTGATTATAGGTACATACTATTTCATTTGGCTTTAGCGTTTATAATTTTTAAATTTTAGTTTAGAAAGTTAATAATTCTGCTTTGACATTCACTTAATCCTACCCTAATTTTAAAAAAAAACCTTAAAAATAATTCTTGTTATGTAACTTTGGAACTTCACTACAGCTGCAAAAATGGAGTAGCAAGATGCCAAGCAGGCTACCAAGCACCTGTAAATACCAGCTTGAGATGAAATGTTAGTACAGAACCCAACATTGTATTTATACTTAGGAATGGCAGCTCCAGTGTACACAGGTTTGGCTCTGCTGCCATCCTAAGTCACACCTGTGTTAATGAAATGGTCCTCCTAACTCAATGTTAAAAAACACTAAAATTTTTACCATATTGACATTGTTCCTACTGCTGTCGTTCAGGGAACCATCCACTCAAATTAATAGCCATACTCTGCAGTATATATTGGCTGAATTTGTTTTTAGGACTTAGGTTATTTTGAAATAAATTTGTCTTATTATTTGGGAGTGTGTCTGTTATAGGTCTGGTTTCTTTACTACTTATCAGAATAATCATTTCGCATCTGAAGCAGAGATTGAAAATGGAGCATTAGATTTCAAAATACCATAAGGAAGGCCATTATCCCAGAATTTATTATGCCATTTTTGAACCATTAGGACAAAGAGAGAGAGAGAGAGAGAGAGAGAGAGAGAGAGAGAGAGAGAGAGAAAGAGAAAGGGGGAAAGTAGCCTCTTCAGAAGAATTAGATATTCCTACAGCCTCGGCAGTTGATTTGGCAGGATATGTAGGTGTGGTGTTTTTATTCCCTGATACGAGTAAGCTGTGTTTATTTTGGAGTTGGCATATCTGAAGTTCATTCTCTAGGTTGTCTTCATGTATCACAAACACAAAAATGGTCAATACACACTGAGGAAAACCAATAATAATGAATATAAGTGGAAATAGTAGCTCAAATGCCCCATATTTATTTTCATGTAGGGGAAAAATTAGTTTCATGGTTAAGTTTGTGCTTTTTTGACTTTTTTTT
>JAJEJO010050475.1:0-40662 GCA_020662805.1 Glaucomys volans
TATCAGAGAGACCCAAAACGACTTTTTAAAGTGCAGCAGTTTGTCTGTTCATCCATAATGGGATAGACCTAAGACCAAAAAAATTAATGCTATATTTATAGCAATCAACTAAATTGTTTGCAGAGACCATTATACTGTTGTTAGTATTTCATTATTTTTCTGAAACCCTGGTATGTATATGACATATACGTATATGTATATCCTATAAATAATAAAATGAGTAATTGTGTAATATTCTATTATTCCTGTTGTTATTTCAAACTGGATTAGAAGTGGGGATAGGAGAGTCATATGTAATTTGAATAAGTCTTCCATTTGAATTGGAAATATTAGAATGAACTCAAGATGTAGTTAGTATTAAAACAATCATAATTCATAAGTGTTCACTAAAAAGTTCTAAAAATGATGACTAACATACTAATCAGTATGTACACTGCTATGAGGTATTAAAAATTTTTTAAGTTAAAAAAACCCTCATGGTTCCCCTGAGAGATGTCCTGTTCCAGATGTGGACCAATAAATGGGCAAGAGGAATCTGAAACAACTTGTTACCTCTTGTCAGCTATGTCAGGGTCAAGGAAACTCAGCTCAGGAGCCGGGAGACAACTTGAAGAAGCTCTCAATGGCCAAAATTAGTAGAAGTTGAGCATCAAAATAGATGAGACATGCATCTTTGTTCTATGGATTGAAATGAATCAAATACATTCAAATCCAAGAATGCAAAATGATTTTTGTTGTCATGGTGTAGGTGTAGGGGATTAAACCCAGGACTTTGTATATTTAAGCAAGTGCTGTACCACTCAAAATGATATTTAAAGATAGAAGATAAAGAACATCATGAGGAAACTAGCAAACCAGATCAACTAAAAAAAGGAGTTGAGAAGTGGTAAACAAAGCATATCTCTTGCCTTTCTATTTGAAATCTATCACTGGGTGACCAAATAGTAGGTTAATGGAAGTTCCCTTTTATCTAAGCATTCCAGTTAATAAATGAAGAAGGAATGAAAGAATTTGACTGCCAGTATGTGCAATCCTATTGAAATAATTCCTGCTCTAGGCAATGATTATCAGTGGCTGCTACCATTATAGAAAAGATGGTCAGACATTCAGTTCTACCTGATGGAAAAGCACGAAAATTTGCACAAAATTGAACCTGAATCTGATCAAGCCTTTGTATTTGAATACTATTTGCATGAAGTACAGAGATCACAGGATGTAATTGGAAAAATCAGTAAAAGCCAGATAGTTGAAAACTCTATAAGAAAAATGATCAGGTTTCCCGGTAAACACAAAGAAAAAAAAATGAACACAAAACTTATAGATTACAAAATGCATATCAACCAATTACAATGTATGGTTTTTATTTGAATCAAACAGATGGAAAACAAAAAGCAAGCATGAAGTTATGACATTTGAAATCATTGGAAATTTGCCCACTGTCTGGATAATAATTGCATTGAATAATTGTTACTAGTTTGTAGGTGTGATAATGGCATTGTGGTTCTGTTTTAAAGAACCACTTAGAGATATATTGAAATATTTATAGATGAAGTAATATGTTGTCTGGGACTTGTTTCAAAATGACGTGGGAGGAAGAAGTGGTTAGAGGTAGAGAAGTAATAAGACATACTTAAACTCGGTAATTGTCATACCTGAGTGATGTGTACATTGGCATTTATCCATATTTTTCAGTCAACTTTTATACATAATTATTTTTTCTATTGGAAAAATTTTAAGATATATACCACTGCTACATTCTGTTTTCTCCTTGTCAGCCTAAATATCTAAGCTCAGGTGTGTAGGGATTGGGGAATGAAGGTGGGTGGCATGTGCAATTTTGTTGTTGTTGTTGTTGTTGTTATTTCATTAGTTAGTTTATTTTTGAAAATTTTTTATTTTTATTCTGATTTTTATTTTATTTGTTCTATTTGTTATACATGACAGCAGAATGTATTTCAATTCATCATACATAAATGGAGCACAAATTTTCACTTCTCTGGTTGTACACTTACAATATTTTTTAAAAATATTTTTAGTTGTAGATGGACACAATACCTTTATTTTGCTTATTTAGTTTTTATGAGGTGCTGGGAACAGAACTCAGTACCTCACACTTGCTAGGCAAGTGCTCTACCACTGAGCAATACACTATTTTATTATGTAAATAAGCCACCAGATGCCCACATATACTTTGAAAACCAGAGCAGAGCTCAGTTGTGGCCCCTGGATTAGAAGATGCTCACCCCATGAAACCTGCTGTACCAGAGGAGGAATGGGCTCAGTGCCCACACAGGTGCCTCCGGCCAAGCCTTGGCCTAAGTGGCAGGCCCTGAAGCTGCCCACCATTGCTCCCAGAACTTTCTTAGTACCTTCAAAGACATGATACTGGGTATATCAGTTTTACCAAGAGGAAGAATAAGAAGCAAAGTTCCCCTGCAACAATGGAAAGATCTGCAGTCTGCACACCAGATGTTCCTATGGTCACTTTTGTGGGTTTTTCAGGCCAGACGGTCTGTAGCTGTCTTGCTAGCCCTCTCTTCTTATTTTTCCTCCCTTCCAGGCTTTTTAGGTTGAATTTCCTGGATAAATTGCTTTGTTGCAGCCAAAAGTACTCTTGGAGCCATCTTTATCTCTAGCTTGTGTTTTAAGAATTAACTGAAGTCATATAAGTGAGCTCGTGCATATAAATGCTTTGCATAGTCAAACTTCCCAGAACTCATGCCCTTCATGGAAAGGCTCTCTTAATTTTTCTCTGAACCAAGAAAATGTCCTAAAAGATGTATTTCCTTAACGTGATATCCACAGAAACCTGTTTCACTGCTTTGCCCAAGAGCACAATGGCAGCTGGCAAAGGATAGACCAAGCAGACTCCTGGAAAGAAAAATGTTGGTATCTGCTGGGCCTAGTGGTGCACAACTGTAATCCCAGCAATCTGTGAGGCTGAGGCAGGAGGGTTGCAAGCCTCAATAACTTAGCAAGGCCCTATCTCAAAATAATAAACAAAAAGGACTGGGGATATAGCTTAGTGGGGATATTGCTCAATGGTAAACCCTGGTTCAATCCCTAGTAACAAGGAGGGAGGGAGGGAAGGAAGAAAGTAAGGACGGATGGATCTGAGTTGAGACTACCAGTTAATACCACTGAGGGAGTCTGTACATCTGTGAGTTCCTCACCAGGATGGGCTTCATCACCAGGCAGGACAAGATCTAGCTATTTGTGACACTTTTTCACATTTTATCCTCCACAATAGGGATGTATGCATACATGGACAGTAAAGATTCACAATACCAGAACAATACATTAAATTATTTTTTATTAATTTTTTATTTGTTCTAATTTGTCATACATGACAGTAGAATGCATTTATACATTTTGATAGGTCATACATAAATGGAGTTTCCAATCAATAAGAATAACAATAGTGCAATGTTCTTCTGATATCATTTCATTTCCTCCTTACAGCAATTTTGAGAGATAGGGGTGTTCTTACCCTCATTATTCAGATGAGGAAACCAAGGCTCCAAGAAGTGACATGACTTGCCCAGGCCACAAGGATGCATTAGCAGATTTGCACCCAGCCAGATCATTGGCTCCCAATCCTGTGCTCAACCCCAGACCTGTTCTTCTCTCTCCTCCTTTGTGTCTGGGTGCTATGGACTGCATTATCAGACAGACCTGGACGAGTTCCCTGCTCCCCACTTAACCTGCACAACCCTGACCCCAGGCTGGCCCCCTCTGAACATCAGTCTCTCCAGCTGTAATGTGTATTCCCTCACCCTGCCTCCCAAGCACCAGTCAGCAGTTCTGCATGTGTGCCAATGCCCTCCAGACCTCCAGAGCCTGAGGCAGAAGGGAGAACAGTCTTGCAGATCATTCCTTCATTGAAAATGCTGATATTGTGTTCTTCAAGGACATATCTGCACTCACTTTAAAAAAAAATATGTACCACTAAAATATTGTTGATCTTAGTTTCTGAATGTTTCTGCACCCCCTTGTACCTCTGTCAGGTGCTTTGCTTGCCTCACCTTGGCCCTGACCCTGCCAGGTGCCAGGCATTGTGAAACCTGGAGAATAGAAAAGAGAATAAAGTAGCTTTCAGGCTCCTGGCCCTCTATCAGGAGAGATGTTACATACAAGGTATTGGCTGTTCCCTCTTGCACCTCTGGGGTAGAGAGTAACCTCCAGGTACTCATCCTCCCCCTAGTCTTCCTCTCTTTGTGCTCAATGATCAGAACACAAGCCTCTACCCTAGTTTCAATCTCCTTTCACCACAAGTTGATACCTTCAAGACTCCAGTTCCAACATCTGCAGACAAAAATATTACAGGCATGTTTTATTTGGGTTCCACTGAAACAGAAGTTAATGAAAAATTAACTGAGGCTATTTTTGTTTTTGTCCTGTTATACCTCTGTCCTTCAATTTTGCTCTCTTTGGTTAGAACGATTCTTCTACTTGGTAGTCTCCCAAATCTAGCGGTCAGTCTCAGAGGCTGTGCCTGTGTGTGTACCTCTCTCTGCTTAGAAGTTCCTGGGGAAGGCCCAAGGGACTCCTAAGTCCCATCATAGCCCCTATTACAGTGGCCTAAACAAAATAGCAGCTCAGTAAACTCTGGTTGCTTATAAAGTGAAAGCTCAGGTACTGGAAAGAATATGGTATTGAAGGCAAGGGTCTCCAGTCAGCGTGGATACACTGTGATTCTGAGCCCACTTTGGGGGTGGGCCCTTTGTTGTTGCCTTAGGCAGTCTAGTCTGGTGCTCAGTGGAGTTCTGGAAAGGAGAGGGTGACCCCAGGGTCTCTGTTAAATGGTAAGTAATAGTTCATGTTTATTGAGTCTATGCCCTGGGCCAATATATTTCCTGTTCATATTTACCACCCTAGCTAGGTTGAAATGTATTTATGTGGTATCATACCATTAAGACCTGCTGAGTAGGTCAAAAGCAGTGCACTTTGAAAAAAGACAGCAAGGCAAGGGTGGCTAAGGGTCCTCATTGACCCCAGTCCTCCCCTTTCTTCACAGGGCATGACTTTGAGGTCTTGGCTGTGGTGGCATTAGGTTTCAGAATTAAGTCTTAAAGCAGAAACTTCTTGCCACACAAACATATTCATCTTAAATCCACCCTTTTCCTCTATCCATTTTACATTAAGAACGAGATACAGAGGAGTAGATGTGGTAGATGTGGTCAGCAAGTGCCTACAGCACCTGGGAAGGCAGAGGACCTGCCTCCAGCTGTTGGTCCCACCCCAGAGGCAGCCTCCTGTGACAAGAAGCAACACTTTCCAGGGTAAGGAGAATAATATGTCCTTATTCTCTGATTTGTCCCCCAGGTGGCACTGACAAAAGAAGAGACTCTCCAGGCCGAGGCTCTGGTACATGGAGAGAAGGAAGAAGGATATTTCCTAATTGGTACCATATACATCAGGTTAAATAATTTTCTTCATTTTTAGTCATCAATAAATCCTTCCACCCAAGTATGAACTGTGTACAAAGTGGTGAATAACAATGGATGGTTCTGCTTATAGAACTCCCTGTCTGAGACCTTTGATCCTCAAGATTTGAGGCATAGATAAGCTTATTTCTTCCATTTTTACTGAAGCACAGGTGGGCCCAGAACTCACCACTGACCATGTCACAGCTGGTAAGAAACAGAACTAGGCTAAAACTAGGCCAGTGTGCCTGACTTTAACACCCTAGCCACTGCCTCAGAATCTGCCCCACTAAGCAAAGCCCATCTCTTGTAGTCATCATGAAAGAAAGACAAAGCACATTCATTAATGGTAAGGGATCTAAACTTACCCCACAGTGTGTGAATTCAATTACATGTTTGCTAGCTTAAAATTTTTCATCATGTATACTGGGGTTAGCAAACTTTTTCTTTTTCAAAAAAATATTTTTTAATTGTCAATGGACCTTTATTCTACTTGTTTATATGTGGTGCTGAGAATCAAACCCAGTGCCTCACATATGCTAGGCAAGTGCTCTACCACTGAGCCACACCGCAGCCCACAGCAAACATTTTCTGTAAAGGCTCAACTAGTAAATATTTTTGGTTTTGTGGGCCTTATGGTCTCTCTTTTAAATACTTAACTAAGCCATGAACAAAAGCAGCCACAGACATTATGTAAAGGAGTAAGTGTGGCTATGCCCCAATAAAATTTCACATACAAAAACAGGTGGAGGGCCACATTTGGCCCATAGGCCATAATTTGCTGACCCCTTATCTACACAAGTTTGGATGTATTTGTACTTTATCAACCATGACTGAGACCCACCAATGGCCCCTAAGCTGCTTCTCTAATGAGAATCACTCTCACCTGTGTAATGGCTGCTTTTCCCAGCAACTCTGTGCTCTGCCAGCCAGTGGTCAAGCTCCGAGACGCCCACTGAATGCCTCTGCCGCTGACTGAATGCTTCTACTTAGGAAGTGGGGCAGCACATTGATAAAGGCACAGTGGGGAAACAGTGAGTAACACGTTACTCTGTGGAAGGGTTCCATGTCTGTGTAGCTCAGGAGAGGATCAGAAATTTAGATATTCCAAATTAGTCTATCTACATACACTTAGGCATTTGTTTTCTAAAAAATAATCTAGTCTCTTTTCTCCCTGTCAGTTATTTTAATTGATAGAATGTAAGATTGGAGGCACTGGAGTTAATGAAGATCCCTGACTTTAATCTGTTCAGGGTGCTATAACAAAATATCACAAACTACAACATACATTTTCTGGGTGCTGTAGCATACAACTGTCATCCCAGTTACTTGGGAGGCTGAGGCAAGAGGATCATGAGTTTGAAGTCATCCTGAGCATTTTTTTTTTTTTTTTTTTGCGGTGCTGGGGATTGAACCCAGGGCCTTGTGCTTGTGAGGCAAGCACTCTACCAACCAAGCTATATCCCCAACCCCCAGCCTCAGCATCTTAATGAGGCTCTCTCAAAACAAAACAAAAATAAATAAAGTTTTTAAAGGCTGGAGATGTAGCTCAGTGATAGAATGGTTCCTGGGTTCAATTCCCAGTGATGCAAAATGAAACAAAACAAAAACAAAATTTACTTCTCACAGTTTTGGAGGCTAGGAAGTCCAAGATCACGACACCCAGCACCTCTGCTCTCTTGACCAACATCTTTAGATGGTGACTTTTCACTGTGTCCTCACATGTGGAAGGGGCAAAGGAGCCCTCTGGGACTAAATACGGTAATCCCATCATCAGGAATACATGCTCATGACCTAATCACCCCCAAAAGGCCCCACCCCCTAACATCATAAACTGCAGTTAGGTTTCAACATATGAATTTGGGGGACACAAATATTCAAACCATAGCATCCCTCATCTCACATGGTATGTACAGAGGAATATTTTAGTTGACTTCTACGATATAATATCTTGCATGAAGAATAAGTGAGTTGCCTCAAACTAGTTCAAACCTCTACAGCAGCAGCTGGCAGCATTTTCTCCTCTCCGTTGGGTCTCCACGTGTGGTCACTTACATCTCCATTTCTTGTGCAGATGGATGGTTTCTAGCCTGCTTCCAAACCCCACCTCGGCTGAGTGTTGGGCAGCACTTCTACATGATCCTATGACGCTTGATATGGACGCAGTCCTGTCAGACTTTGTTCGGTCCACGGGGGCAGAACCTGGTCTGGCCAGAGACCTGCTGGAAGGTAAGCTGACCTTCTCCCACACACCATCCTCTGGGGTCTGACTGCCTTCCAACCAGTGACAGAAGATGGGAAGATTGACATTACCTGACAAAGGTTCACTGGGACAGTGTTGGCTTCTTTCAAAGTAAAAGAAAATGTTAATGCTAATGATGAAATAATTCTTGTTATTCTTGTCAGTAGTTTTTGACAGTAAAAGTACATAAGGCACAAATGAAGCTTTGCCTCATTAATTCTTAAAGATATTGAGTCAAAGTTTATCAGTAATCATTTTTCAAGAAAATATATTCAGTGGAATAGAAATTCTAGAATATTTGAGAAAATACTTTCATTGGAGACCTTAGATCCTTGTATCTATCTTAGCAGAGACAAAGCTCTTTCAGTCAAAAGTCATTGGTGAAAAAAATAGGCACCTGGTAGCCAATTAAGTAATTGGGAATAATTCATAAGCAGAAAAAAATTATCTTTTTATATCATTTGCTACATGAAAAACTATGTGTTATCCTTATGTATGGTGTTTTCAAGTATTTATTCAGCAATAATTATAATAGACTGAAAATTAAAGTCTGTCTCTAAGATGGATTTATTTAATGTAGTTTTTACTTTTTTTTCTTTTTTGGTACCATTACCTGGCAGAGGTAGCAATGTTGGTGTTGGTACCAGGTAAAGTAGGAAGAGCCAGTTTCAGTTCTCTAAATGGCTAGATGTGTGAGAGGAGGGAACTTTTTAAATTACTTGTCTTTGTTTCAGGTGTATAAATTGCAACTTGTAGAGTTAGTAGATCCTTAGTCAAGTATTGTAAGTCCCAGTGATTCTTTCAGGCACTCAGAGAAAAATATGAATTGCTATACATTTGTAAAAATGGAGATAACTATTCAATCCTATATAAATTAAGAACCTCCTATTGGAAGACTGTGAGAAAATGAGAATGGCAAGAGTATAGTTTTAAAATTTCTCTCAGACTCTGATCATTTCAAACACACTCAGGGTTTGGGATAAAATAAGCGTAGAGAATCTTTGTGGTATATGTGAGTCAAATTGTGATCCGTACTTCCCACTCTTCGTATTATATAATGTCCCCTTCAGGTTCCCACTGCTTCTGTTCATGTGAGTGGCAGTGTGAAGTAGCTTGGGAATGAGGTTAGCAATGAGAGCTTTGTCAAGGGCCAGACTCAGCCACTTGTCAGCTATGAGACATAGGGAAAATCATTTTACTTCCCTTAACCTTAGGGTTTTGTTTCCCTGTAAGTTGAGCCTGATCGACCTTAAAGAGTAATTGTGAATATTAAAAGTTGTACCTGGAGAGGTAAGCAGCAGGTAGGAGATGCTCAAAAAATAGTGGAGGTAGATCATACTGGTTGTTGCTGATGTTGTAACTAGTACTAACATTGGGGTTACTCTACAGACAGCCTTAAGTGGGATGCAAGAGCTATTATCTCTTTTTTTCTTTATTTTTAAAATTAAGATATGTAAAAACTGACTTCTTAGTGTTCAGTTCTATGAATTTTACCATACATGGATTTGAGTGATTACTGCAGCTATCAGGACACGGCACCCCTTCCTCACCTCCACATTCTCCCTTCTGTTACCTTTTGTAGTAAGACTCATTCTTATCCACTGGCAGCCACAGCTCGGTCTCCTACCACTCACTTTGTCTCTTTTTAAGAATGTTATATAAATGGAATCATACAGAACCTCATCTCTTGAAACTAGCATCTTTTCACCCAGCATAACTCTTTGTTTCTTTTGATTGCTGGTAATAGTTCATTCTAGAGATGGACCACAGTTTGTTTATCCATTCATCTGTTGAGGGCATTTCAGTTATTTCCAATATGGGGCAGAAATGACTAGAGTGTCTATAAATATTTTACAACAGGTTTCTTGTGAATATAATTTTAATTATCCTAGGGGTGGGATCACTGGTGCATATGATAAGGGTTTGTTTATAGGAAAGTGCCAAAATGTTTTCCAGAGTTGCTACGCCATTTTGCATTTCCCACCAGCAGTATACAAGGGGTCCAGTTGCTCCACATATTCACCAGTACTTGACATTTCTTTATTTTTGTTTATTTTGGTCATTTTACTTAGGTGTACAAGATATTTCTTCATGGCTTTAATTTTTATTTCCCTAATGATTGATGATTAAATTTTTCAGTTTATTATCTTCATCTGCATATTCTCTTTGATAAAACATCTATTCAAACTTTCTACCTGCTACTACATTGAATTTTTTGTTTTCTCATACTTGAGTTTTAAGAGTTCTTTATATATAGTGAGTATAAATCATTTGTTGGATATGTGACTTGAAAACATTTTCTCCCAGTGTATGTTTGAATTTTCCTTCTTTTTTATTTATTAAGATAATTTCAGTGCATTATAACTATACATAACAGGCTTCATTGTTACATGTTTTATGGTTTTTCGTACAGGCACATAACTTGGTCAAATTCATTCCCCAGTACCTTCCCTTTTCACTCTTCAAACAGTGCCTTACTCAGAGCAAAGGCTTTTAATTTTGGTACAATCTAGTTTATCAGTTCTTTCTTTTATGAATCATGCTTTTGGGTGCCATGTCTAAGAACCTTTGCATAACTTCAGGTCATGAAGATTTTCTCCTATGTGGTCTTTTGAAAGTTTTATGCTTTTATGTTTTACATTTAGATCTGTGACCCAATGTAAGTTGCTTTTTGTAGAGTGTAGAAGATTTAGGACAAGGTCCATTTTTATGCATAGGAATGTCCGAGAGTTTCAACACTATTTGTTTAAAATATTATGCTTCCTCCATTGAATTGTCTTTGCACATTTGTCAAAACCAGCCAAGGTTATAGAAATAGAAATAACCAAGAAAGCAATTTGTGGAAATCTATTTCTTGATACCAGTTGTATTCCATTGATCAATTTGTCATTCCTTTGCCAATATTGATTGTAGCTTTGTAGCGAGTCTTAAAATCAAGTAATGTGATTCTTCTAAATTCATTCTTCTTTCTCAGACTTTTTTCAAGTATTCATTTCCTTTGCCTTTCTACACATACTGTAGGATCAGCTTACCTCTGCCTATGAAATTTTGGATTGGAATTTTGATTGGAATTATGTTAAATCTGTAAGTCAATCCTAATTATCTCGATCCACGAGATACAGCCATGTGTTCTATTTATTTGGCCCTCTTTGAGTTCCTTGCTCAATGTTTTATGGTTTTTAGCATGTAGATCCTAAATGTGTTTTGTATATAGCCATCTTATTTCTTAAGCAAATGGTGTTATTTAAAAAGGTTTTAGGGATTGGCTAATCTCACTTAGCATAATAGTCTCCAACATCATCTATTTACCTACAAATGCCATAATTTTATTCATCTTTATGGCTGAGTAATATTCCATTGTGTATATATACCATAGTTTCTTTATCCATTCATCTGTTGAAGGTCATCTAGGTTGGTTCCACAATCTAGCTATTGTAAATTGAGCAGCTATGAACAGTGATGTGGTTGCATCACTGTAGTAATCTGATTTTACGTCCTTTAGGTATAGGCCAAGGAGTGGGATAAAAGGCCGAATGGTCTCTCTGTTAAGTGAATGATGATGCATAATGTGGGGTGGAATGATGGCAAGAATGGAGAAAGGATAGAGAGCATAGAGGGAAGGGAGGGGTGGGGTTGAGGTTGGGGGGTAAGAATAATAACAGTATGTGTGACAGACATCATTGCCCTGTGTACACATATGAATGCACAGATGGGGTGACTCTACTTTGTGTACAACCAGAAAAACAATTGCTGTACTCCATTTGTGTTCATTGAATCAAAAAATTAAATAAAAATAAAAAAAATTAAAAAAAATAAATCTTTCAGGGAGAGAAAGGAAGACTTCATAGAAGTGACACCATTTAAGATTTGAAGAATGATAAGATTTAAAGAGAGGTAGCAACTAACACTTGGATGATGGATAGGAGTAGAAGGTGGTTAGAGGACAATCTAAACACATACAAGCACTCTAGCCTATATAGATATTTGAAGACTTTAAGTTATTCAGTATTTCCAAATTCGAAGATTTGATTTTTCTACAATTTGAAGTGAAGAGTAGAAGGAGATGGAATATTAGAAGTGGTAGGGGTAGACTAGGAATAGGTGATATTATTTAAGTATTTAGGAAGATTACTCACATATTCTATAATTATGTGATGGGATGTAGTGTGAGTAGTTAAAAAAATGTTTCTCTAAAATTGAAAAATGTGCAATGAAAAATAAAAACCCAGATATTTGGGAGACACAGAAAAAAAAAATAAAAATAAAAATAAAAAAATAAGAAGGTTTTAGCTTCAAAATTGTTCTTTGCTAGTATATAAAATATAATTTATTTATTTTATTTGTTTTATTTTTCTGGTTGTATAAATTGAACCCAGGGGAACTTTACCTCTGGGCTGCATCCCCAGCCCTTTTTAATTTTTTATTTTGAGAAAGGGTCTTGCTAACATGCCCAGGCTGGCCTCAGACTTGAGATCCTTGTGCCTCAGCCTCCTGGGTCCTTGGAATTACAAGTGTATACCACCACACCCAGATGAAATATTGTTTATTTTTATATGTTCATGCTGTATCCTACAACCTTCTACAGCCAAACTACTCAATTATTTGTTCTAGGAACTCTCCCTCCACCCTGTGTATTCCTTGGGATTTCTTTGACAATCACATTTGTCCCTGGATAGGGGCAGTTTTATTTCTTCTTTTCCAATCACTATGCCTTTTAATTTTTCTAGACTTCATTCACTGACTTGGACTTCTAGTAAAATGTTGAATAGAAATGGTGAAAAAGAATATACTTGCCTTGTTCTTAATCTCAGAGGAAAACATTCAATCAACCACTATTAAGCAGAATGTGGGCTATAGATTTTTGTAGATGCCTTCTTGGTAGGAAGGAGGAAATTCCTCTCTATTTCTAGTTTACAGAGAGTTTTATCATGAAAAGAGGATGAATTCTTTTGCATTTTCTGTATCAGTTGATAGGGTCAAGAATTTTCCCCCTTCAGCCTGTTAATATTCTAGCTGACACTGATTGTCTTCTAACAGTAAAGCAGCCTTTCAATTATTTCTTTTCATGTTTTTTTGCTCCACATTTGCTCCTCTCCTTCTGGACCCACATAATATGATAGACCTTGTCTTACTGCCCTAGAGGTTCCTATGACTCTACTCATTTCCTTTTCTGATCTTTTCTCTGTATATTGTTTAGATTATTTCTATTTGTCTATTAATAAATTTACCAACTCTTTCCTCCCTCATCTCTTTATGTTATTGAGCCCATCTAGTGAGGTTTTTTTAATTGTTAAATGTTTTTCTTTCTAACACTTCCAGTTGGCTCTTATTCATATCTTCTATTTCTTTACTAAGACTTTATATATTGTTCCAATGTAGTCATTGAGATTTCTCTGGTTTGTGCTCTTTTGTGGGATTTTGTTTTGTTTGTTCCCGAATAGTGAATATATTTAAATTGTATTCTAGACATTTCAAAAATTATGTTTTGAGATTCTCAATGTTGGTAAGCTCTTACAGAAAATACTGTTATTTTTGTTCTAGAATATGATCTCCCCAAGTGGGTTCTGTGAATTGTGGTTCCAACAAGCAAGTCTTCAAGAAGTGCTGTTTGTATCCATCTCACTTGTATGCCACCTAGTGGCCAGTTAGGAACTTTGACATGACCTGTCAACATTCAAAGTCTGTTTAGTTTGTTTAAGGAAAGAACCATACATGTGCAGCTCTGGGACAAGCTCAAGAATTCATAAACAACTTTAAGGGTCTGGTCTTCCTGCATCACTCTGGGCTCCACTTTCCCAGTCCCCCAGCCAGTTTGGGTGACTGGGGCTTGATTTGCCTACTCCCCAGCTCACTTGACTAAAGCCCAACAAGGAAAGCCAGGGAGAGAGAGGAAAAAAAAAAAGCAGTGAGGCTTGCCTACCCTTCAGTGCCCATAGAGCCTGTGGTTGGAGAGGAAGGTCCCCCAACCAGAACCAGTTTTAATTTCCAGCCATCACCCTTTGCTGTCACAGAATTATTTGAGTTCTAAGACACAGAGAACTGAGAAAAATTTAGGAGAATGAAAAATAAATAAATGAGGGATTTCTACACTTTTTATTAACAGGACCCCTTTTTTGCTTCCTGAACCAGAGTTGGAGGTTTTTCTTGGAATGAATGCCTACTTCTGGATTTGGGTCTACATTGAGTTCATATAGAGGAAGGACCCTAGAGGGAAAATGTGATAAATCTCTACCAGTTTGATGGTACATTGAATTGTGATCTTCTTCCTCTATCTACCTGGATTAATCTTCTTTTTCTTTTCTTTTTAAATTTATTTTTAAATTGACAGATTAAAATTGTATGTATTTGTCAGGTGCAATATATTTTGAAATATATACATATGTTATGGAATGGCTAGATCTAGCTAATTAGCATATGCATTACCTCATCACTTGATGGCAAGAACACTTAACATCCACACTTTTAGCACTTTTTAATACAATATATTATTATTAATTATAGTCACCATCCTATGCAATATCTCTCTTAAAACTTATTTCTCCTATCTAATTACAATTTTGTATCCTTTGACTGTATCTCCACAACCTTCCCCCAGCCTCTAATTACCTCCATTTTACCTCGACATTCATGAGTTCAACTTTCCAAAATGACACTTATGAGATCATGTGCTATCTTTCTATGCCTGGTTTGTTTCACTTAACATAATGGACTCCAGGCTTAACCATGCTCTCACACATGACAGTATTTCATCTTTTTTTCAATGAGGAATAATATTCTATTTTGTATATAGATCACATCTTTTTTATCCCTTCATTGGCTGATGAACTCAGGTTGATTCCACATCTTGGCAGTTGTGAATAGTGCTACAATGAACGTGTAGTGCATATCTCTTCAACATAGCAATTTCGGTTTTCTTGGCTATGTACCCAGTAGTGGGATTGCTAGATCACGTGGTAGTTCTATTTTTAATTTATTGAGGAATCTTCCTACTGTTTTCCATAATTGCTGTACTAATTTATGTTCCTACCAGCAGTGTACAGTAGCTCTTTCCTTCACATCCTCACCACACTTATCTTTTGACTTTCTGATAATGTTCATTCTACCAGGAGGAAATTGATATCTAGCTCCTCACGGACTTATTTCCTGAGGTCCCCATAGCTGCACCCGCACTGTGTCCACTGTTGTGGCTGCATTCAGTAGGACAGAAGGTGAAGTGTGCTTGTTCATCCTGCCAGGACTGGATCCTGTCTTCTGTTCAGACAGCCTAGAGAACTGTGGTCACACGTGTATGGTGGGTTCTTAAGGCATCAATGTTATTAGGGTCAAGATTTCTCTATAAGCCAGTGGTTTAAAGGATGAAATATTTTCATAAGCAGGCCTCAAAAATATGTGCTGGGAAGATAAAAATAATGTAGGAATTTAGAATGTGGAGGTGTCTACAGGATAAAAAAATTGTAGTAATGTCCAAATGTAGATAAAAGATATAGAAGCCTTCTTTGTATTACTTTGGTAATGTTTTGTGAGTATTATTTATTTTTTTCAAGATACTAAGTTAAAAAATAAAAACACCACAATGATAGGAATCACAGTGCAACAGATGGAGGCCATTGCAAAGAAAGAATAGCATGACTGATGAAGAACCTGGCAGAAAGAGACAGGATAGCGACAGCAAGATTCAGGGATGAAAACAGAGAAAACAAACACAGATCTGCCTCCAGTTGGAAGAAAGTATTCCTGCCTATCTCCTGATTCCTTCATATTAACTCTCTGCCTGTTGCCATGTGATCTTGAGTCAAAGTCACAACAGGTGGACTTGCTTCCCCCAAAACATTTAAGACTCATATTTCAGTACATTTTCAGTTGTTATAAGCAAATACCTGAGACCAGGTAATTTTAAAAAGAATAAAGGTTCACTTTGGCTCACAGTTCTAGAGTTGGGAAGTCCAAGAGCAGGACACCAATGTCTGCTTGTCTTCTGGTGAGGGCCTCATGCTGTGTAGTCACATGAAGGAAATTGGAAAGAAAAGTGGACTTGTGCAGAAGAGGCCAAACATGATGGGTAACCTTGCTTCATAACCACCTGCTCTTGTGGTAACTGATCCAGTCCTCCTAGAAAAAGAACTCTTCCTGTGTGAAAGGCATTAATCCCTCTAGACAACCTGCTCATCTCTTAAAGGCCCCACCTCCCAACACTGTCATAAACAGAAGTCAAATTGCAACATGATTTTAGAAGCCATAATCAAACCACAGCAATTCCAATCACCTGCAGAATAAACTCCTCTACCTGCCACTAAAGTCTCTTCTGCGTCTGGCTCTGTTCTATCTCCTCCATTTTATCTGAGGTCCTTCAGTTCTTTCCCCAGATTCACCATCCCATTTACCTCTGTGATTCTGCTTAAACCTATTGCTACTGCCACCAACGTCCTCTACAAACTCTGTCTTCCCTTTTGAAATTCAGGCCTTCCTCCAAGTAGGACTGTGAATGCCAAGACAGTAAGAGACTACAGTAAGTTCATTTACTGTGTGCCACCCAGCATGTGCTGGCCCCACAAAAAAGTGATCTAGCTGCTGGGAATATGGCAACGAGCAGCCAGACTAAATCCTTATTTGTGTGGAGACAGACAATGAACCATGTAGGTTATATAGTGTCTTGGTGGTTGGAACTATGGAGAAAACTAAATCAAGGGAAGAGGTAGAGGGTGTGTGAGTACAATTTAAAAATAGGATTGTCAAGGAAGCCCTTATTTAAAAAAAAAAAAGGAATCTGAGCAGAAAAATATTTGAGGAGGTAAAAGAGTGAGCCATGTATCTAGGATGAGTCACGATTAATTGGTCATTCCTTGTTCTCTCTCTGCATTTTGTGGACTTCAGTTGTAGCATATATTTGGTTGTGCCTTCTTTTATAATAAATCACATGTTTATTTTCTTCATTAAATTAGAAGTTCTTAAAACCAAGAACATAACACTGATAACAGTAGTTAACATTTATAAAAATTTGTATTAACCCATAATAATTGTATCAATGGGGCAGAGTGTGATCTTTCAACACATGCATACAACATGCACTAATCAAATCAGGTGATTAGCATTCTTTTCTCCTTATCATTTCTTGGTATGTGGGTCCCTTGAGTTTCTCTCTTCAACCTCTTCATGAAATGTATACATTAGGGACATTATTGTATGTCAGAAACTAAGCCCTTTATATGTAATATCTCATTTAATTCTCACAATGACTAAGCAACCAAGATGTCAAATATCCCATTAGGCAAGATAACTGAGGCCCAGGAAGGTCCCTAACGTTGCATGGCCAGAATATAGCAAAACACACTGCTGTGGATTTAGAACCAGCATTTGAACTGACTTGTGTCACTAAAGACCAAGTTCTTTCAGCAAAGCCATGTCACCTGCCATTTGACTTCTGGAACTTAACCGCACTTTGTATGTCATATGAACTCAAAAGAGTTTTCACTAATCACTGAAGTATAGTTTTCTAAGCCCTTTTGTAATGTGTCTAGTTAACTTTTATTTTTAGATTAAGTCATACTCCAGTAGACTACAAAAATATTCATAAACTAGAACTAATAGCTAATAGTCCATGTGCTAGACACTGTCTGGCTAGTTACCATATATTAAAGGAAGTTAAGAAGATTTTTGAGTAGAAGCCAAACACTTGAGTTGTTTATGAAGTGTGAGTTCCCTACCTAAGGAAAAAACAATGCTATGCTTTTGTAGTAACTGTGAAGTTTAGGCCTTGCAGCTCTACCAGGACGTTCTTCCTGCAAACCCATGACTTACTTACATTGCTATCCACAGAAAAATTTCTTGAGTGAAACAACTAGTTGTGGTGTCTACTCATGAGTCTGAGGCAGGAGATCACTTGAGCCCAAGGATTCAGAGCCAGCCTGGGCAACATAGTGAAAAACATCCATATGTTAATTTTTTTAAAAAATGAGGAGGCTCTTCCTGTATCTTAAGATGTATGTATGTTTACCAATTGAGCTGATAATTTCAGAATGAAAATTCTCAGTGTTGTTTATGAGGAAATTATCCCTTCTATTCAATCATGGATCCCCCTGGTTTGAAGAATATGTGGTTTAGAAATTTGCATGTATGTATTTTCTTGGTTCAGCTCACACAGAGAGGCAACTCCCAATCAATCACCAGTCATTTTGACAGGTAATACTGCTAAGATTTACACTGAGCCATTGGAAACTTTCCACAATTTGGGGACAGCAGCTGCTGACTTGAATAATTCCAATAATGCTCCAAATGTTCATCCAAGAAATGAAAAAGGAGATAAAGGCAACTAAGGGATGGACATGTTTAGTTAAATTCTCACCTTATGCCAACAGCTGGTCATGGGGTCCAGCTGCAGCAAATCCACTTACTTTCCCGTGGAGCACCTCCCAGAGAGGCAAAATGAAATCTGAGTAGTGGAGCAGAGGTCAGAGGAGTCTGGAGGGCTTTTGTGTGGAGACTCACTGGCTGCCACCTGCCCCAGGTACTTTGGCCCTACAAATCACACTAACTTAAACACACAGAAGACAGACACCAGAATGCCCACTTTTTTAATTAAAATAAGAAAGAAATCCATCCCAAAGTCAAACATGCCATGTACATGTGACCAGTGCAGTCTTTCTCTGTGATCAGGTTAGATATGCCCATTCTTGTGCACAGGCCAAGGACCCCTGAAAGAATAAGCTCATCAGTGAAGCAAAGTGGAGGAACACACAGTGAGGACACAAGGTAGTGGAGAAGATTCTGTCTATCAAGAAAGACTCTGTGAGGGCCACTGTTTTACCAAAATTCACTGTTCTAACTTTTCAAGCCTGTATGATTACGGGACTTCTGTGGGCAAGCCCCACATTTATGAATGGGCACAAAAAGGGGGTCTAGTGACTGAATCCTAAGCAAAATTAGAAGAAAGAAAACTTTGGCCAGAGCTAGGAAGACACTGTCAGGTATAGAAATACCAAAATGAAACCACCGACATTTTTTCCAACCCTGCTGTCCCCACTGGGGAGAGTTCTGTCATTAGACTTTTTCTTATGTCAGAGATTTAAACCAGGGCCTTGCACATTCTAAACACATGCTCTACCATGAGGTACACACTCAGTCCCAAGAACAGACATTTTCGACATAAAATGGCCAAACGAAACAAAAATTGCCCCTTCATGATCAGACGTCTAAGATACCTCCTCTGGCCTGGTCCCACTCAGAAGAACACATTCTCTCTTTAGATAACTGAGTGAGTTTACTTTTGAAAACAAACCGAGACCCATTAGCACCATTTGTGGTGAGTTTCCCTTTGTCACTGAGATCAATTAAGTAGATCTTATTTCTTTCATTTCCTTTCTGTTAGAGAAAGCTGTAACCCAAGTACTGCCAATGGCCTAGTTTATTGGCTTTGCTCGGAAGTCTGTCTCATCTTGGTTCTAGGAATTAAATGCTTCCTCTCTGGAAAGTCAGCCACTTGCCTCCCAGAGTCTTTCTTATTAGATAGGAACCTTCTCCACTACCTTGTGTCCCCACTTTGCTTTACTGATGTGCGTATAAATTTCAGGGATCCTTGGTCATATCCAAAGAAGTATGTACTGTTCCTTTTCATGTCACCCTGAGCACAGGCCCAGAGAATGACCTGCCCCAAGTGGGCACTCTGTGCATGGACCACATTGAATGGTATTGAAGAGAGCAACATCAAAAGAACTGCAGCCCTGGCAGAAGATTCTCTGTGTTTGCCAGTTCACTGCACTGAGAGAGTTTCCAGAGTGTGGTGTAGGAAAGAGGAACCCAGGTAGAGTCTGGCACACACAGTGTGAGGAGGCAGCTGAGAGTCCTGGGAGGCCAGGAGCTTGGAGTTCAGAGGCCAGGAGAGAAGAGAGCTGCACACACAGAGGTTCACCTCTGCTTGTCAGTAGTGCCCATGAGAGATGGGTGCCCATGAGAGGAAGCTACCAGCAGCTGGGAGAGAACCACCTACCAGGATTAGAACAATGTCTAGCGTTGACAGAGCCAAGGAAACCCACCAAATTGGAGAAGCATAAATATCATCTAGAAGGGTCTATCCCCAGTCATGGGGAATAATCAACTCTAAGACTAAAACTGCTCTAATCACAACTAGCAGAACTTACAAGCAAGACCCAAAGGACCAAACAATTCCCAAGAAATGTAGCTGTACTTCAGAACAAAGCTCAGTATATTTATAGGAATATAAAACTTGTCTAGCACCAAACAATGTAAAATTCACAATGTCTCACATCCAATCAAAAGTTACCAGGAACACAAAGTAGCAGGAAATATGTTCCATAATGAGGATAAACTATTTGATGAAAGCCAGTTTAGAAGTGTGTTGATATTAGACTTATCAGATAAGGAACATTAAAAGTTATTATAGCTATATTAAAATATATTCAGAAATTTAAGTAAAGGTATGTAAGATTATAACATCTGAAATGAAAATGTATAAAATATAACAATAGAATTAATAATAGATTGGATATTATAAACACACTTATGAAGACATACCAATAGAAAATATCCAAAATGAAACATAGAGAAAATTAAATTAAATTTTAAAAGCATCAATGAGTAGGGGGAGTCATGTCACATACCTATAATACCAGCCACTCACGAGGCTAAGGCAGGAGGATCAGAAGTTCAAAGCTTGTCTGGGCAACTTAAGGGGAGACCCTGTCTCAGAATAAAAAATATAAGGGGCTGGAGATGTAACTTAGTGGAAGAATGCCCAGTACGTAAAAAATTAAAAAATTTTAAAAATTTAAGAATTTTTAAAAATGTACCATTGAGCTCTGGAAAAAACACAGAAGCCTAAAATAAGTAATTGGAGCCCCTGAAAAGAGGCATATTCAACGAAAAGCAGCAGTACCTTTGGGGAAATTTAGACCACCTTTCTTAGGAAAGAAACAAGGTCTCAGATCAATTACTTCAATTTCCATCTTGAAAACTACAAAAAGAGCAAATTAAACATACAATAAATAGAAGAAATGAAAGAGTACAGATCAGAATAGAAATCAATTAAATAGAAAATAGAATAATAGAGAAACTCGATGAAATCTTGAGTCTGACCTATATGTCCACTTGCTCTGGCTTTTTTTTGTTTGTTTTTGTTGGTACATTATAGTTTATATAATAGTCTTTTGTTCTTGTTATCATAAATCATCATCTTTTCCCCTATTATTTGCATAGGGCTAATGAATTTGATCAATCTCAAGGAACCCACTTATGGTTTCATTGGGTTCTTTACCAGTAAATTCTACCACACTTACAATGAAGAAATTATACCAATTCTATACAAACTCTTCTAGAAACTAAAGAGGAGCTATACTTCTCAATTTATTCTGTGAGGCCAATGTTATCCTAGTACAAAATCTAAAAAAGCCACAGACAAATATTCTTCATGAAAATCACTGTGAAAACTCTAAACAAAATTAACAAATTAAATTCAGCAATATATAGAAAGGATAACACATCATGACCATGTGAGTTTTATCCCCAAAATGCAAAACCAGTTTAACTAGTAAAATCGTAATTCAATGTGATTTGCCATATTAAATTAAAAAACAGAAATTATGATTATTTCAATACAGAAAATCTTTGACAAAATGCAATATCCGTTTCTGTTTTGAAAAAGGAATTCTCACTGCAGTCCAGAAAACTTGAAGGATACTTCTCTGATCTGCTGTGGAGTGTTTAACAAAAAACAAAACCTACAGTTGACATGATATTTACTGATGAAAGACAGAACACTTCCCCTAAAAATCAGGAAGAAGACAAGGATGCCCACTTTCACCACTTCTAGCCAGCATTTTCCTGGAAATTCTAGCCAGCAGTCAAACAAGCACATATAATAAACACAAAATTCGAAAGGAAGAGGTAGATTATCTTTATTCATAGAAAACACATCTTTGAAGAAGATGCAGAATTTACAAAAAGCTATTGGAACTAATGAGTTTAGTAGTGTTGTATGATACAAAATCTATATATAAATAAAATGTTGACCTACCAGTTGCAGTGGCACACTCCTATAATCCCAGGAGCTCAGGAGGCTGAGGCAGGAGGATCTCCAGTTCAAACCAGCCTCAGCAAAAAAAGCAAAGCATAAGCAACTCAGCAAGACCCTATCTCTAAATAAAACACAAAATAGGGTTGAGGATGTGGCTTAGTGGCCAAATGCCCCTGAGTTCAATCCCCAGTACCCCCACCAAAAAAAAGTTGCTATATTTGCAATGAACAGAAGTTGAGTTTTTAGAAATAAGTCTTTCAACAACATCACAAAAGAAATATAGATAATCTGGCAGAGATGTGTAAGATCCATACATTAAAACTCCAAAGCATTTTTTAGAAAAATTTAAGACCTAATAAGTGGTGAAATGTACCATGTCCATGATTCAGAAGACTCAATACTGCTCTTTCTAAATCAATCTTTAAATGCATTTCAATCCCAATCAAAATCTTAGCAGATGTTTTCAGTGGCAATAGATAAGCTGACTTTAAAACAATATAAAAATTCAAGGACATAGAGCAAACAAAATAACTTGGAAAATTTAGAATAAAATTGGATGGCTAACAATACTTGATATAGAGATTCATTATAAAAGAACAATGCAATATTGATCTAATGTACATGTAAGGACTTTAATAAATGATACTGCATTGGATACTGGAAATCTGCTAAGAGTAGATTTAACATGGTCCTACCACACACATGTGTGCTCACACATGCATACACATACATAGAGGGGTAACTGAAATTATGGATACATTAATTTGCTTGATTTTGATAACCATTTCACCATGTGTATAAAAACATCATGTACACCTTGAATATAAACATGATTTTTTAAAGGAGAGAAATAGGTTGATGAAACAGATTGGAAAAATCAAAAAATAGATCACATATCTTAACAACTAGTCTTTAGTAAAGATAGAAAAGCAGTACAGTTCAGAAAGAATAGTCTTTTCAGCAAGTGGTAGTGGAATAATTGGACATTTATATGCAAAAAATGAACTCTGATTCATATCTTACATAGATACAAAATTACCTCATAATGGATATAAAGGAACTGGGGGTGTAACTCAGTAGTAGGGTGCTTGGCAGCATGTGTGAGACCCTAGGTTTCATCCTCAGAACCACACACACACACACACACACACACACACACACACAAAATGATGGTACACCTAAATATAAAACCTAAAACTATAAAAAAAGCCTTTTAGTAAAAGGCATAGGAGAAAATCTTTATGACCTTGATTTAGGCAATGATCTTTAGATATGATATACACATTATAATCCAGAAATGATAAATCAGACTTCATAAAATTGAAAACTGCTTTGAGGATAATATTAAGGATGAAAGAAAATACTTGTAAATCATTGTAGCTGATTTAAAAAAACACATTTCTAGAAAATGTGAAGAACTGTTAAAACTCAATTATAAAAACAACTACCCACATAAAAAATGTGCAAAAGATTTGCACATGACTACACCTAGGAGTAAAATTGCTGATTATGTTCAATCTATGTTTAACTTTCAAGAATTAAGAAAATTGATTATTGAAATGGTTGTACCATTTGATTTTCCAAACCATTAATGAAAATACCAGTTATTTCACACCCTTGCTTAAATTTAGTATGGTCATTCTCTTGGTTTTGGCCATTCTCATTAGTATGTAGAAGTATTTCATTCTGGCTTTAATCTGATTTTCTTAATGATTAACAAGGTTCTTCGTCTTTTCATGTACCCATTTACCATTCATATATCTTCTTTGATGAAGCATCTGTGCAAATCTTTTGCACATTTTTAATCTGGGTAGGTTTTTTTTTTATAATTGTGTTTGAAAGTTCTTTATATTTTCTAGAAATAAGTTCTTTCGCTTATAGACACAAATACAGACATAGACGCAAATCAGTCTTGCCAGGGTAATTGATTTTTTTTTCTTTTTTTCTGGTACCAGGGATTGAACTCAGGGGCACCAGGGACACTTGACCACTGAGCCACATCCCCAGCCCTTTTTTGTATTTTTATTTAGGGAGAGGGTGTCCCTGATTTGCTTAGTGCCTTGCTTAGTTGCTGAGGCTGGCTTTGAACTTGTGATCCTCCTGCCTCAGCCTCCTAAGCCACTGGGGGGTTATTGATTCTTCATAAGTGTTTTCAAAGAACCTTGTTTTGACTTTGTTGATTCTCTCATTGTTTGTTACCGATTTCACTAAACCCTGATCTTATATTTATGAATATTTAATACAGTTGGTTCTAGATCTATCAACTTGGATTTTGTTTTATTTGTCTTATCTGCTCTTTGTTTCTTTTTTATTCCTGTATTATCTTTTGATTAAATATGCTCTTTGTAAGCTCTTTGAGATGAATATTTAGGTCAGGGTTTGACAATTCATTCCATAAAAGAGTAAATAATACATTCTTTTGGCTTTGCAAACCACATATGGTCTCTGTCGCATATAATTTTTTGGCCATTTAAAAATGTTGATGTGGGCTAAGAATGTAGCTCAGGGGTAGAATGCACACTTAGCATGCACAAGGCCCTGGGTTCAAGCTCCTACACATATATATACATACGTACATACATACGTACATAAATGTAAAATCACTTCTTATGCATTATACAAATACAGGGTCAGGGGCTGGCGCAGTGGTACACACCTGTAATCCCAGCTGCTCAGGAGACTGAGGAATGAGGGTCACGAGTTCAAAGCCAGCCTCAGCAACAGTGAGGCACAAAGCAACTTCGTGAGAGACCTTGTCTCTAAATAAAATACACAATAGGACTGGGGTTGTGGCTTAGTGCTTGAGTGCCCCAAGTTCAATCCCTGGTACCCCCCCCCAAAAAAAATGGGTCAGGAATTGAACTTTTGGCCACAATTTGCAAATCCCCAATTTAGATTATTTAGGTCAGCCTTTTATTTCCAATTTATATATTGGAAGCTCCACATTTCAACTTAACTCCTAAGCATATGAGGACTTTCCAGTTATCTTTGTGTTAGTGATTTCTGTCAAGCGCACACCCAAGACAAGGCATGAACAAGGCTTGCCTGATTCAACCAAAGATACAAATTACTTTTAAATTCAGCTTATTACTTACATGGTAAAAAGAAGAGTAGCCAAAGATGCGAGTTTCTGGGTCCTTGTCCTACATACCAGAAAGGAGGATACTTAAGCAAGAGGGAGCAAATGATGTTACATGAGTTGTGAAAGACCCTGTTTCTGAGGAGGTTATTCAATGCTCCAGCTAAGAGGTTTCATATTCTGCATATCTGTCCCAGTGGACATTGGGGGAAGAAAACCCCAAGGCTGATCAGAGCCTAAGAGGCCTTGAGGTGCTATCTCTTGACAGCCTCAGAGGGGAGATAGGAAGGTGAGTGGGAGATGCCCTCGGAATCACTCCACACAGATCTGCCACCTTCTTTTTTCTGGGAGGATCCCAAGGCATTTTACCAAGACTTAGGCTGCAGTTCAAGCCTGTGCCCAATGGGGTCTTGTGTTGGTACGTGCAGGTCACCCAGGCACCAGGGCAGAGCCTGTCCCTACAGTTTCCTGTCTAATTCCACTTGTTCAAAAAATAAGCTCCAAACGATTTCACCCTTCTGGACTTGGGACTTGATTTATGTCTAATAAATCATCAATTTTGATAAATATTCTGTGTTCACGGGGGGAAAGTATTTTGTTAATCTTAGTGCAATGCTCTGTATATATTAACTGGATCATATTTATGATTCATGTGATTTAACCACATTGATTACTTTTATCTGCTTTGTTTCCTCGGTTACTGAAAATGCTTTGTTTAAATCTTTGACTATGATTGTGTATTTGTATATTTCTCTTTTCTTTTCCATCAATTTTTGCTTTAATTTGAGGTTAAGAATGCTCAGTGTTGTCGTATCTTCCCAATGGACTGATTTCTTTATCAGATAAACATTTTTGTTATCTCTACTAAACTTTTATTTTCCTTAAAGTCTACTTGTTTAATGTTAGTATTTCTATAATAGTTTTCTTTTGACTAATGTTTGCATGAATCACTTTTTCTCTTTTTACTTTCAACCTTTCTGATACTGTATTTCACATGCAGCTTTTTAAAACAATATATACTTAAGGTTTGTAATCCTGATTGTTTACTTTAAGTTGGAGTATTTAGTTCACCTTCATTAGATATGATAATTGATATATTCAGTTACATATAATGAGCGGAATATATCTAGTGAGATGTTTAACACCTCTTTATATTTTTTGTTTTTCCTATCCATTCTCTGTTATCTTTTTATCTTTCTTGCCTTACTTTGTACAAATAAAAGTTATTTTATTTTATTTTCTATTAACTTCTTAGTTATTCATCCTTTAAACATCTTCTCTTGTTTACTAAAGAGATTATAATATGCATCTTTAGCAATAGAATTTCCCTTAAATTAGTGCTTTTATCATACTAGGAGTAATTCAAGGAACCTAGAACTTTTCCTTTCTGTTTTTCCCCTCCAGCCTTTCACACTGTTGTCCCATAATTTGATCCCTTTTCAAACTTCATAAAGCATTGTTATTTACCATAGAGTCAATGCTCATTTAGACATATAGAAGCTTTCTATTGTTTCTTCTTTTTTCCTGAATCTCTGCACTTTAATCTAGGAGCATTTCCTTCCGCCTATAGAACACCTTGTAAACCAAGGAGTAGGAGGCAGGGAGGGAGGGGGGAAATGCTAGGAGCCATATTGGCCAAATTATATTGTCATATTGTGTGCATGTACAAATGTGTAACAACCAGTCCCATCAATATGTACAACTATAATGCAACAATTAAAAATGAGGAATTTTTTAAAAAGAACATCCTTTAGTATTTTCTTTAGTGTGATCTACTAACTATAAATTTTGCAGATTTTATTTCTCTGGAACTTCTTTTTGCCTGAACTTTTGACAGATAATTTTATAAGATGTAAGAATCTAGTTCAGCATTTACTTTCAACACTCTGAAGGTATCATTCCGTTTTCCTCTGATTTTCATTATTTCCACTGAAAAGTCAACTGTCTTATCATTCACTTGAAAGTATTATGTCTTTTTTTAATCTTCCTGAATCTAAAATATTCTTCATTTTAGGTTTTCAGCAGCTTTATTATAATGTGCCAACTTGGTTTGCTCTTTTAATTATCCTTAAGGTTCATGCCATTTCTAAATCTGTGGTTTGATATCATTCACTAATACTAGAAAATTCTCATTGTCTTGTAAAATATTGCTTTTGTCCCATCTTCTCTATCCTTTCTTTCTAGATTTCAGTTACATATATGTTTGATCTTGTGTTCCTTTTCTGTGCTTATATTTATGCTGGTATCTCATTCTGTATCCCTATCCCCTATTGTGTGTATCTGTATGTCTCCTTCAAACTGGATGTTTTCATCTAACCTTTCGTCCAAATTATTTTTTTCTCTTTTCCTGGGTATCCAGTTAGCTCTCAAGCATATCATATATGTAGGAAGAGTTAGGAGTAATTGATCATTCTTTGTTATCTCTCTGAATTTTGTGGACTTCAATTGTAGCATATATTTAGTTGTTGCCTTCTTTTATAATTAATCACATTTATTTTCTTCATTAAATTAAAAATTCTTAAAGCCAGGAATATAACATATAACACTGATAACAGTAGTTAGCATTTATAAGAATTTTTATTAACCTCTAATAATTAAACATGTTAATGAGGTAGAGTGTGATCTTTCATTGTGTTCCTGTGTGTGAGGGTGTGTGTCATGTGTTGCTGTGGATTAAACCAGAGACTCACTCAGTGTATCACTGAATTACACCCTAATTCCTCTCACTTCTTAGTTTTATTGTTTCTTAGTTCTAAAGCTTCTGCCTGACTTATTTTTATATTTCCTAGAACTGTGCCAAAATTCTTTGTCTTCCATGTATTAGTTATAATTAAAGTATGTGTTTTATAATTCCATTGTCTAGAACACCTTTTTTATTCTTGTTTCTACTGTCTGCTTTTCTTCTGTTTTTCTATCTTGTCTTGATTTAGCCATCCAAATACCACTTTAAGTCACTCAGTGGTTTCAGCGATTTGAAGCTGAATGTAGCTCCTTGCTATGGCTTTCCTATTTTTAGCTTACTCTGACTCTTAGGGGTTAGCCCTTCAGGTTTCTAACTGTAAGTCTGGAATGTGGACCAAGGTCTGTTCTTTGAAGGTCCTGAAGTCTGTCCAGAGTCTTGACTTCTTGGAAACTCTGCTTTATTTCTCAGTCACTTCCTATGTCATTGCAGAATTCCCAATGGGAAAAATGACTCCAAATCCTAGCTTCAACTCTCTCGTCTCTGTTTGTCTCTCAGCTCTTCACCTTAAAATTTCTCACTGCCTTTACAATCATCAAATAGCTTTCTTCCTTATCTTATGTCATGAATATTGGTCTGCCATTGTCAAAAACTGAGCTCTCCTGGACAGTTTGGATTTTTTATTGTGATATCACCTCAATATTAAAATAAGCTTATAACAATTTTCTGTGTATTTTCTTAAAGCATCCCAAATTGACTGGTATTAGCATCATATAACTAATATTGAAATCAAATACTATTACTTAACTCACATATGGGAAAGAGTGGTTGTAACTATTACCTGTTTGATTTCTAGATATCTATTTTTGCCAGTTAAACAAAGGACTGCTAACTTCCAAAGTCGAAGTTGTGCATTAGACAGCTAATGTGACAGATGTTGACATTAGTTTTGTAGCTCTGTCATTGCAGTTTACACAGATGCATTTTGTAAAGGATGTGTAATACTATTACTGTCTGACTTAATATATTTTTGCAGCATAGGGAATCTTCCAAAGCTATAAACACAGATTATCTACCATTGTTTACATTTTACTAGTCATGTTAGAAAATCCAATTAAATTTGTTATCCATCTACATCCTGATTGATTTGCTTTAAACAATCCTTATATCACCAGTACTAAGAATTAACTTCCCATGTGAGGGAAACTAAAGGTTTCTCCAGCTCTCTACTTCCCCTGAGGCAAACTTAAACTTTTGCCAATGAATTTTGTAAAATGGTAAATCAGAATTTCAGAATGACCCTGTATATCTAGCAAGAGATGTTTCTGTGAAGTTATTCTACATTTTTGTGGGCCAAAATTTGCAAGCCAAGAGCAGCTCTGAGTTGGGTTGTTAGAACATATCCATATCACTGTGCTCAAACCAGAGGTTTGGATTAAACATCATCCAGATTGAGGGAAGAAGTAAGCTTTGTTCTAAATAATGTTCTCCTAACAGGAGGCCTAACGAGAGTGTACAGAGAGGCCTGTTGATGTTGACACTGCTGCTTGATGCATTTGTGGTTCACCCATGACCCCAGCAGAGATAGTCCAGTGCTGGAATATGAGTTCTATTCTCTGTCTCATGGAGCGTGACACAGTCCCCTTGTGCTGGAGAGGTGAGGTGAGGTGGGAGGGACCCTGCTCAGGAGCAGAGGCCAGTCAGATTCTTCCTCCCAGCACTGTGGTGTGTCCTGGAAAGCAGATGCCAGAGTCCCTTCAATTATCATCAGAATGTTTGTCCTGAGGCTTAGACTCAGCCAGTTAAGAAACTGAGTAGCATATTTACTCATACCACCCATCCACCCTGCACATCAATCACACATCACCCATGACATATAACATGTATCTGACAGCACTGCCACTTAACATACATCATAGGTGCACACCCTACACAAAATGCATTTACCATGCAAACACAGTTGCACAATATAACACATTTACCGTCCACACACACACACATACCACATCATATTTACCACACATACACTAAATACATCCTGCATGCATACCCACACACATGCCACGTTCAACACAACACTAGTCATATAGTTGATATTTCATGAACACACACTGCAGATGCATATTCCATGTACATATCTCACATGCATGTGTGCAGACACATCTATATCATATACAATGTGCATATGTACACCCTGAAACATGTATCACACACCACTCACGTGCCACACATGTGGGCAACACAACACACCACGTGTACCAACAGTCCATACACACCACACATGCCAAACATCCATACTTGCAACACCACCACACACAATAAGTATGCCATAGTCACCACAAATACATGCAGAATCTGCCACATTCTGCATACATGCCCCATATGCATGCTATCATTACAACATGCCACACAGTATATAAATGCCATACAAACTCACTGCCTTTGTGCACATCATAGACACACACCATACCCACACTTCCCACAGAGCACATGCACACTGCCTGTCACAGGGCAGTTGCAGCCCATGCCTTTGCATACTCCTCAGATCCTGTGTCCCAGCGCCTTCCTGTCCTTTCTGATCATCCCTCATGGCAGTGTACGAATGAGAGCTGCATAAGGGGAGGCCTGATCTAGATGGACTAAAAGCATTATAGATATGTACTTTATGATTTTTTAAAACATTATGTTTTTATGTGTTTTTTAAATAAAACAATGTTTGTGTTTATTATTTACTGTTTGTAGAAATTGAGAATTCAATGCATTTCTTTTTTTCATAGTGTCTGGTAATTTATGACATACACAAAACATAAAATATAAAATCTGAATTCCACATATGCATTAAACTAGTCTGGATTTGCTCCTAAGCTTGGAACATTGGGATGATATTTCCCTTTGCTCTCTGCTTCTCAAGCTTGTGAGTTGGTCAGCTCTGTTCTGGAAGGCAGCATAAGGTGGAAGTTGAGAGAGTGAGCTCTGGCAGTTTAGATGTCCTAGGTCCAGGTGGGCTTTCACTCCCAGTTGGTGTGTGAGCCATGCAAGCTGTTTGATGTCTTTAAGCTCTTTGGTTTTCTTCAGTGCTAAAACAGATGCCATCATCATCATCCTATCCACACCAGCAGGATTGCCATGACGTTAAAGAAGACAATACTTTTGTATAAAATAGCAAAATAGTTGGATATTTTGAATAAGTACTCAAATATTGAATGAAGGAGAAAATGAGTTCTTCCTCCCACTGTGTCCAAATCCTTCCCACAAAAAACAAACTGAAATAAAATACAAAAGCAAAGGAGCAGACAAGTATAGAAGTCCCTGTATTCTCCTGGCCCGATCCCGCATTCCAGCCCCACTACCTGCCCAGGCAGGGCCTTTGCTCAGCCCTGCATCTCTGTTGCAATGCGCTGTTGGTCACACCTTTTGCTCACAGAAGCTTCAGGCTGCTGTGATGGCTCACTAGGACCCAGAGTCTCAAGCAGGACCTGCTTCCTGATCCAACAAAGTGCAGAAGTGAGAGGTGCGGCTTTGCCAAAGGCTCTATCACAGGTGCCCATCTGTTTGGCTTGACACCTCACCCAGCCCTGTGAATTCTCTCCTGGATTCCAGAGAGGGAGCCACATGCTGTCCTCTGACTCACTTCTCTCTAGCCATGTTTATGAGACAAGTTACAGGCTCAGTGCACTTGACACACTACTCTTGCTGTTGTTTGAAGTATTTTTATGAAGCAACTGAACGTAATTTTCAGCCATAATTCTAGGAAATATTGAAAAGGTGGAGCTGCTCAGGCAACACAAGGACAAGGATCTCAGGCCTCTCCTAAGGACAACATCACCTCTGCAGAACCTCTAGGACCACCCACGTGATAATCATGCCCCAGGGACATTGGGTCAGCCACCTTTGGCACTCACGTGAACCCACAAGGGAACCCCTCAGCTCATGTCAGCCTTGGCAATGAGAAGCAGGGAGCACCCGGCTCTTCCTGCCTGAAAGCAGGAAGCTTCCACCACTGGATTAGCTTCTCAACTAATCCATCAGGAAGTCCTGCCCCCCTTCAGAAGCCCAGCCCTGTGCTATATATAGGGCAGCAGCCCAAGTGCACAGCCACTCTGTGTTTGTCCCACTAATATTTCCACTTTTCAGACAAGAGCCTAAGTAAAATGTAAAATAGAAATCATGTCCATGAAATTTTGAAATTAGCTTGTCCTAACAAGGGGCTGAGAAGGGAGTGCTGGAATTTGATTGGGATCACATAGAATCTGTGAAAACCTGGGAGACAATTTTGCAGAGGGAGGGAAGAGCTGGAGGGCTTACAGGACCTGATCTCAGGGTTCTGTAGTCATCAGAACCCTGTGGTGTTCACATGGGATAGACCAGGGTACATCCTGGAACAAAAGGGAGTCCTGAAATAGACTCATACCACATGGTAAGTTTACTTTTTAAAAGTCACCCAGGGATTTACTCCCATTCTGTAGGCTCTTTTCACATTCTTGATTGTTTCCTTGGCAAAGAAGCTTTTTAGTTTGATTCCATCCCATTTTTGACTCTTGATTTTACTTCATGTGCTTTAGGCATCTTGTTAAGGAATTCGATTCCTAAACCAAAATGATGTAGATTTGGGCCTACTTTTTCTTCTATTAAGCACAGGTTCTCTGGTCTAATGCCTAAGTCCTTCATCCACTTTGAGTTGAGTTTTGTGTAGGATGAGACATGGGATTTTAATTTCATTTTGCTACATATTTGCACCATTTGTTGAAGAGGCTATCATTTCTTCAATGTATGGTTTCACCACCTTTGTGTAGTATGAGATAACTGTATTGACGTGGGTTTGTCTCTGTCTTCTATTCTGTACCACTGGTATACGTATAAATACACAATGGAAAGGGAAGCCATAAAGAAGAACAAAATTATGTATTTGCTGGTAAATGGATGGAACTGGAGAATATCATGCTAAGTGAAGTAAGTGAATCCCAAAAAATCAAAGGCCAAATGTTTTCTCTGATTATGTGGTTGCTGACTCACAACAAGCGGTGGGGTTGTAGGGAAGAATAGAAGTACTTTGGATTAGACAAAGGGGAATGAAGGGAAGGGAGGGGAAGTGGCAATAGGAAAGATAGCAGAATGAATTGGACATTACTATCCTATGTGCATATGTGATTATATGACCAATGTAATTCACATCACATACTACCAGAAGAATGAAAATTTATACTCCTTGTATATGTAATATGTCAAAATACATTCTACTATCATGTATAACTCATAAGAACAAATATACGTATATATACGTATATTTACGTATATATATACGTATACGTATATATATACGTATATATACGTATATTTGTATATATAATTGTTTAGAAGTCACCAAGAGAAAGGAAACGCGTTCCAACAAAAGGAGTGGGACAATTGTCAAACGGAATTCATTTTAAAATGAAGGAAGCAAAGGTAGAAGGAGAGAGAAAGTGAAGAAGGGAAAAATTGAGGAAGGAAGGAGAAGAAGGACAGGGAGGTAAACAGGGAGGAAGGATAGACCAACCTTGGCCCTCTGTCTTCTGCCATATATGCAAATTATTTCCTGGTAATTTCTTTACACACCTAAACACATAGTGGGTAATTTTTCGTGACCCTAAGTTGGCAAATATGTTTTAGAGAGGCCAAAAAAAGAAAAAAAGAAAAAAGAAAAGAAGGAAAAATAAAGCTAAGAAAGGAAAAAGGAATGATAAATTGGAGTTCTTTAAAGCCAAAAATTTCCATTCATCAAAACCAAGGTTAAAAAAAAAGGTAATTCACAAAGTGGGGACTAATAGTAATAAAACACATAACTAAAGAAGTACTTGTATCTAAAATATATAAATAAGAACTACAAGTTAATTATAAAAATATACGTGTCCCAATAAAACACCGAGCAAATTATACACATGCACGCACACACATAAGCACACGTGAATAACCATTGAGCCCATGGAAAGATGTTCAAATTAGTCATCAGGCAAATAGAAATGAGAATCACAAAGAGATGCCACTGCACACCCACCAAAGTAACTGAAATAAATAAGAATGACAACACCAAGAATTAGAAGGAGGTAGAATAAGTGGGAGGTAGAATAATAACTCAGAAGTTACTGGTATGAGAGTAAAATAATGAAGCCCTTTTAGGGAAATAGGTGTGTTGTTTTCTTATACAAGTAAAAATACACCTTCCCCTTGACCCAGCAATTCATCTCTTGGGGTTTTATGTATCAGTTTTTAAAAAAATTTTAATGAAGAAAAATGAAAACATATGTATGCTAAAAAAGACTCATACTTAAATGTTCATAACAGCTTTATTTATAATCACCAAAATCTGGAAGCAACATAAATGTCCCTCAACAAGAGAATGGATAAAAACACTGTGGTTATCCATCTAATGGAAAATACTACTCAACAATAGAAAGAAGTGGATTACTGATGCATGCTACAGCATGGATGAGTCAAAGAACTTGTTCTGAGACAGAATCCAAACACGATGCAGCTCTTATTGCACGGGTCCATTTATATGAAGCTCAAGCACAAGGGCTGTGTGGTAGATGATTCTAAAGATGACTCTCAAGATCCGATTCCCTGATATCTAGGTTCAGGAGTCCCCCATTACCCATGGTTTTGCTTTCCATAGTTTCAGTTGCTGGCAGTCAGTGGAAGCTCAAAAATATTAAATGGGAAATTCTAAATAAAAATAATTCACAAGGTTTAAATTGCATATATTTTGAGTAGCATTATGAAATCTTGCATGTCCCTTCTTCATTCAGCCTAGCACATGAATCATTCTTTAGTCTAGTGTATCCATGGTGTATCCATTACCTACCCATTAGTCACTTTGTAGCTCAGTTATCAGATTAACTGTCACCATATTGCAGTGCTTGTGTTCAAGTAACTCTTATTTTACTTAATAATGGTCCTGAAGTGCAAGAGTAGTGATTTTGACAATTCATATATGCCAAAGAGAAACAATAAGTATTTCCTACAAGTGAAAAGGTAAACGTTCTTGACTTAATGAGAGAAGGTGAAAAATCACAAATTGAAGTTTCTAAGATCTGCAGTGAGAGCAAAACACAGCATAAGTAGGGTTTGTTACAATCTGTTGCTTCACGCATCCATTGAGGGTCTTGGAATGCGTCCCCTGCAAATAAAGGAGGACTACTGTATTGTTGCAAAAGGACTGCAGATAGAATCAAGTTGCAGATCAGCTGATTTTGAAATAGAATATCCTGGATTATCTGGGTGGATCCAAGGTAAAGTCAAGGGTCTTTAGAAGCAAAAGAACAAAACAGAAGAATGAGAGATGAAGACAGTTATATCAGGGGTGTTGAAGTTTGAAGGTGACTCAATTCACTCTATGGGCTTGAAGGTGAAGGAAGGACCCAGTGGCCTCTGGAAACTGGCAGTGACCTCCATCTGGTAGCTTGCAATGCAACTGTCACTACAACTTGAAGGAACTCAAAAGCTGATTCTTTTTCCAGAACATCCAAGAGGGAGCCCTGTTGAAACCATTGTTTCACCTTGTAAGGACTCAGAGCACACAAATAAACTGCACCCTCTGTACATCTGGCCTCCAAACCAAAGGATGATGCATTGGTGTTGCTGTAAGCCACTAGTGTGTGATAATATGTTAGGCAGCAGCAATGATAGAGGCGCCAACTGAGAAAGGACAAGATAACCATGCTGATGGAATGTACAGGATCTACATCTCAGTTGTGCTAGTGGGTACACAGGTGTGTACCTATGACAAAACTCCCCCAGTTGGGCACAGATCTGGGCATTCATTTACCTACAAATTATACCATGAACATTTAAATTTTTAATTTAAAAATTAAAATGTTGGAACATTTCTCTCTGCAGCTAAGAATCTGCCAACGCTCTCATTGTCCTTACCCTATGTCCTTACCCCAGCCCTGCAAAGTCACCCCTCCAGGTTCATCTGTAGGTGATACAGTTGCACAAACCCACAGCAAGTTAAATCTTGCTGTTGTAATTACTGAGAATTCCATCCTCCAAATAGGAGGACTCCCTTCCTCATTTTTTGGTGGGGTGGTCTCTGCCTGAAGTCATCCTATTAGGGAACTATTCAGTGCCTGAGTACTACAGCAGCAGAGAGTGGGTGCTCCCCGGATCTTTACTGAGTACATGAACATGGCTCCTGGGTAGATTCAGATTCCTAGATGATGCAGCCTCCTGAGTGGACACAGTCTCCAGGGTAGATGCAGCCTCCTGGGAGGACGTGGGCTCTTGCAGGGACACAGTCTTCTGGGTAGATATAGCCTCCTGGTGGATATAGTGCTCTGTGTAGACACTGTCTCCTGGGTAGATGCACGTCCTGGGAGGACATGGTCTGCTGGGTAGACACAGCCTCCTAGGGAGATTCAGCCTCCTTGGTGGACCTCCTCCTGGATAGATACAACTTCTAGGTGGACATAGCCTTTTGTGTAGAAGTACTTCCTGGAAGGACATAGCCTCCTGGGTGTATACAGACTCCTGGCCCTCAGGCCTTACCCAGCACAGTGGGCTCTCCATCTGTACCAACTCTGTCATTGCCCTGCTTCTCCGGGCACTCTGCCTAGGGAACCTGGGAAGAGGGGAGCAGGCACAGCTTGCCTAAACCCTGATCACTACATGGGTATGAGTTCACTATTTTGTTGACGCAGAATCACAGCAGTATTTCTTTGACTCTGAACAAGCAGAAAACATGCTCAGAACCCAGCGGCCTTTCTGTCTGTCAGGTGTTGTCTACCCACATCCAGTTGTTAGGCTGTGCTCTGAGCTGATGACTCCCTGGGGAGGCCAGTCTTCTTCAGGGCTCCTAGCTCCCCAGGGAAGGCACTAGCCTGGGTGTGATGGCTGGACTCCAGTGACCTGTGGCAATCTCCATCACTAGCCTTGTGATACACAGACACTGAGAGAAGGCTGCTAGTAGAACTGGATGGAAAGAGCTAGAAGACTTTCTTTAGAAGTGACAAATTAAGATTTTTCCTGGAGGCCAGGTTGGCAAACATCCAAGATAAATGAAGGGATTTTTTTTTTTCCCCCAGATCTTCAGGAGTTAGTTTGATTTCTGTTTTAAAAAGATGCCTGAGGAATTTTTAATTGAAATAATTTAACTGAAAGGAATAGGTTTCTTTCTTAAACACCATGCAGATAGATCTATAGTATAGGGTGCACAGCTAGGATGTCCTCTAGAAATGAGGGTTCCTGGGAAAGCTCACCTCAAGGCTGCTGTCAATCTCAGCAGAGCATACTTTAATTTTCAACACAAAATCCATTTTGACAGTTGACTGAGCTTTCTTAGACTTTATGAAAATCCATATTTGGATTCTTTATAGAGTCATATTAAGATTAAAGGCCAAGTGATCTTACTTGGTATGTCTGTGAGCTTTCCATTGCTATAACAAAATATATGAGGTAATTAGTTTGTAAAGAAAAAAAGGTAGATTTTGGCTTACAGTTTTGGAGTCTCCAGTCAAAAATAGATTATTTCCATTGGTTTGGGTCTGTGGCAGCACATTGTGGTGAGAGTATGGGGTACAGCAAAACCCCTCACTTCATCAGGCAGGGAGCAGAAGGAGAGCAAGGAAGGGACCAGAGTTCCCAGTCCCCTTTGAGAGCATGTTCCCAATGATCTAAAGCCTTCCCATTAAAAGAAATTCACACCACCTCAAATAACCCCATCCTGTGGCCAAGCCTTTACCACAAGGACTTTTAGGGGACATTCAGCATCCAAACTCTGGTACCTGGGTAAGTGATACTGATGCTGATTTCAGTAAGTAGCTTTGGGCTGGCTCAGTCAGAAGAAAATCGAGCCATAAACCAATTATGGCTTTCTATAATATGACATTTTATTCCAACAGGTCCTCACATCCTCTAAGACAATTGTAAGAATGATGTGACTTAGACATCCGGGCGAATGGCAGAGTGAGACTTGGTGAAAGGCTATTAATGAATTCATTCATTTTTCTTTAAAACCAAATTAAATTTTTTTGAAATTCCAACTGAAACTTTGAAATCAAATTATATATTTTCTATAAATCCACCTGAGAGAATCATTCTAGTCCTGCTTTGTTTCATATAAATGAGACCAAGACAGGCTCTGTGTGTTGGCTCCTAGCTTGGTTATTCCTTCCCTGCATGTTGGGACCAATTAACTCAAAACTCTGCCAGTCCCAAACTTAGATGTTTGCATACCTTTTCTTTTCCTTTTTCCCCCCTTCAGTCCTGTTGATTGAACCCAGAGTTTTGTGCATGGAGGCAAGCATTCTACCACTGGGCTATACTCCAGCCCAATTGTTTTAAATATAGCTCAAATAAACAGAGTTTAGCCTTGCCTGCTAAGCCTTCCCAGCATCTTGTGGGTCATTGATAAGATAGAGCCTTGTGGCTATAAGACTCCAAACCACTGCTGCCCTTCAGAACTCTCTGACCTGGAGACTCCACTGTTGAGTGACTTCACCTGGTCACATGTGTTAACCTATGTTCTCAGCAATAGGCGATATCTATACGTACACATGCATGTGCACATATATATAACAGAGAGGAAGAAATAGGGAGAAAGAAAGATTTATTGTACAAAATTGGTTCATGCATTTATGAAGACTTTCAAGTCCCAAAAGCTACAGGAAACCTAATGGTATCAGTTCCAATCTGAATCTGAAGGACAACTCTATCAGGTAGAAAGAGTGAATTTTCCCATATTTATTCTTTTTGTTCTACTCAGACCTTCAATAAATTAGATGAGGCCCACCCACATTGGGGAGGGCAGTCTTCCTGACTCAATGTACAGATTCATATGTTAATCTCCTCCAGAAACACCCTCACAGATGCATCCAAAATCATATTTGATCAAATGTCTGGGCACCCTGTGGCCCAGTCAAGTTGATACATAAAGTTAACCATACCATGTGAGCTCTCTGTCCAGTCTCTCTCCCTGAAGAATCCCCTTACCCTCCTCCCCTTCTAAGTAGCAAACTCCCTCCTGCACTGTAGTTCCTGAACAGTCTCGATTTCCGGCACACAACCCTGTCAAAACATCCCCCCAAAAAGCTTGTGCATTCTACTGCCTCCTCATAGTCATAAACCTTGTTCAGCCCCAAATCTCCCCAACCCCCAGCACTTCAGTACAATTCACTGGTCACATGGTGGTTTTGCAAGCCTCTGGGCCCTTCCTTGTGTGCTTTCCCCCACACTTGCTTTTCTTTCTCCTCCTTTGGGAAGCCTCTTCCTCACACAAATAATGGGCATGTCATCTCCTTGCAGACTCCTTGCACTCTGTACATATCTCTCAACCATTCCAGTGCACAACAGTTGTTCTAGACTGTCAACTTTTTTCCAGCCTCTAAAGAATATAAAATGGGTCTTTATTCATATTTATATCAGCAGCACTCAGGGATGCCTGCATATACTGGATGCCTCATCAGGGTCTGCTGAGCTGGCCCATGGCCACGAAGCAATCAGCCGTCGCTAAGGTGCAGGCTTGGAGCACTTCCTCTCTTATAGATTTGTCTGTTCACTTTAGTTATTTCTTTAGCTGCCATGAAAATGATTCTCCATGTATTTTTTCATCATCACTTAGATTAATTGCATTCTGAAAATAGAGGGCCCAAGCATCTAGAAATATCTGAGTTATGCTGTGTGTGTATAAGCTCCAGAAGTTGTGTGATCCAAAAGTAGTCTCTCAGACTGTAAGTACCTGTGCACTTATGTAGTCATAGGGCAATAAAATAATTTCATTTGTATAAGTCAATAATGAGTTAATATTCACTATAAATATGTAATGATAATGTCTTTCTTTTATTCTGTTGTTATAGATGACCAGATTGAAAGTCTTTTCAAAATTATTTTTATCATAAATATTCTAATTAAATTATGTTTCACATTATTATGAAATTGGTAGCTTTAATATTTAGCTTGCAGAGTAACACAAAATAGTTCTCATTCAATGCTAAAATTGATCATATTTATTTGCTAGTGTTTAACCAGTTATTGGAAATGGGTGAGTCCATAGTTTATTTTAGTTTTTGGATGTGTGCAGTTTCTTTAAAAACAAAACAAAAAGTCGATTCATTAGCAAGACAAACAAATTATATCCACCATGCATTCAGGTAAACTGAGACCCTGAGAATACTTTTAACATTAGTAGGAATGCATTGAAGAAAATACAAACAAAATGAGGAAATTAAAGACATTCAGGATCCTATTCTTTGGACTAGGATCTCTTCTTTCAGCTCTTCATATACATTTATGCACATACATGTGTAACGTGTGTGTAGATACGTGTATTTATGTGTATGTATGCTATACATATCCATGCATATGTATTTTCCAGTGTTTGGGGTGGAAACAACTAGCTGTTTACTAAAACCCATCCTTCCTTCTCCCTAAGCAAGCCACTCAGCTTAATTGGCCTAGGCCTCCTTGAACTTTAGTGTGGCCATGCAATAAATTCCCACAGTGAAATGACAGAGAGCAGCATGTACACTTTTGTGCCTGACCTATCACCTCCTGAATGAGAAGATGAGGTTTGGGAAGAGACCACTATAAAATAAGGGAAAAAAGAGTGCCCCACTGGGTTCTTCCTCCTTTTGGCTGAGTGGACTGTGGCTACCCAGAGCAGCCTTGGAAGACACATTTTGAAGACAGCACCTGGATCCCTGGATGACTATATGGAGTAGAGTCACTTCTGCCCCGGACTCCCACCCTGTATTGCCATGAGTAAGAAGAAATTAATCTTTTTTCTTTATGCTACTGATGAGGGATGGAGAATTCTACTGATAGCTACAGCTTAACCTACCCTATTTCATTATTTTTATTTGAGATGATACAAAATAATATTTATCAAAACTAATTATAAAAATATGGCAGATTTTGTTTTCTGCAGGGCTGAAGAGTGAACTCAGGGCCTCACATATACAGGAAAGCACTCTACCACTGAACTACAACCTTGGCCTCTAATATTGCAATTTTAAACCACCATAAAAAGGTGTGGGGAATAATGATGGGCTTTTATCATTAATGGTGAAATTCCTTTGCATTTATTCCTAACTCCTCACACTACCTCTCTCCTTGGAGGTAGCCACTCTCCTGTGTTTACCTTTTCCTTTCCCTGACTTTTGTTTAGAGATACTCATATCTATCTATCTATCTCTATCTATCTATCTCTCTCTATCTCTCTCTCTCTCTCTCTCTCTCTCT
>JAJEJO010050475.1:40762-71846 GCA_020662805.1 Glaucomys volans
CTCTCTCCCTCTCTCCCTCTCTCCCTCTCTCCCTCTCTCTCCCTCCCTTCTTCTCTGCTTTGAATTTTAGGTAAATGGAACCAGACTGTATGAATCTCTAGGAACTTTCTGCTTTCCTGCAACAGTGTTCCTGAGATTCATCTGTGTTGTTGTATGAAGTTTAACTGCTTTCTTATTGCTGCATAGTATTCCATTGTTTGTAACAACAAAATTGCATTTGTTCATTCTACTTTTGTTGAACCTTTGCCTTGTATCTTTTTTCTGCTGTTATGAACAGGGTTACTATGTATATTTTGGAGGGGAGTGGGTATTGGGGGATTGAATCCAGGGGCACTTTACCACTGAGTTACATCTCCAGCCCTGTTTTGTATTTATTTAGAGACAGGGTCTCACTGAGTTGCTTAGCACCTCACTTTTGCTGAGGCTGGCTTTGAACTTTGCAATCCTCCTGCCTCAGTCTCCCAAGCTGCTGGGATTACAGGCATGCACCACCAGTGCTATGCACATTTTCAGTAGGACTCTTTGTGCATATGGCAGACGTACAGGCATTTTCTAGGTTTTGTAACCGGAGGTGAGATTTCTGAATATCTTAGATAGAGGGAGATTGGATTTGATCAGTGCATGCTGTATGCATGTATGTAAATATCACACTGAACCCTATTACTATGTACAGTTGATATATGTTGATATTAAAAAAGAAGTAAGGTGTTTCAGATGCCAAGAAGAAGAAGAGCATTGTTGAAGAAGGGAGTGATCAATGCTGAATGTTCCATGAGGGTTAGCAGAGTTCAGATTATTGGTACTGGTTATAAGGGTGATATCATTGGAGTCATGGAAATGAGGGGACAGGAACAAAGGGGACTATGATGGAAGGGGAGTAGATCGTTGCAGAGAGTGTAGATGAGTCCAGGATTCTGCCTGGTGATGTCCCTGCACTTCATAGGGTTACTCTGACATTTCCCCCACATCCTCACCCAAGTCCTTTGACTCCTTGGCCATTAAGACTGTGGATTTGACTTTTGGGGTCCAGGCCTGTTTAGGGTAGGATGCTTTCCTGGCTCTCCTATTTTGTTCCCAATTGAATCTCTGAAAAACCATAGAACCTTGTACTCTATGTTGCTTTCTATTGCTTTTATAATCTTAAGATTTAGAGTGCCCTTTCTAGATGAGTGTCTACCATCTCTCCTTTAAGTTGCCAAAACAGGGACTCAAACAAAATATGAAAACTGCCCAATGTCACAAAGCAAGCTCAAGACCAGAACCAACCTGCCGTCCTCACTCCCAGCCAGCCCACCTCTGATTCATATACGATTTTGCAGGATACCCTGACTGAATACATTTGTTACTCACAGCACAGAGGCCTTTACATGGAAAACCCTGCTCTCAGTTATTTTAGGACTTGCTATTTGATACACCATAGTCTTCTTTTGAATTGATAGATATTTGAGCTGTTCACATTGTATTATAGAATTGAGAATTTCATTTAAGTTTGACGTTAGCTGGTTTAGAGAAATGTGCTATAAAAGTTGAATCTCACCTATTGCATCTTCCCTTTCTGCATAGTCTTTGTCTTCTCCCTCCATCTCCCTATACTTCCTTGGTCCTTCTATCTTGGTGGGAAGTAAAACAGATAATGGATCCACTTCTAGAAGGCTGAATGGCAATTGCATCATAATAAATGGCTGGGAACCTTTATCCACAGTCTGAACCAGCACATCCTTACTCTTCAGAATTCCTACTGAGTCCTACCTACCCTAATCCTTCCTACCTTTTTCTGTTTTATATACACATACATATGTAATTTTGCATTAATGATTAACAAAATCATTTGTTTCTCCTTTTCTTGAACCATCCTGTCTTCTTCTTGCCCAGATCACTACCAGCTCTTGGAAGCCAATATTAACAACCTAGTATGTATCCTCCCATGGTTTTCTTCAAGCTCAAATAATCTGCAGACACCTATGTGCACACACAAATAGATTTAATGTTCAGTCATCCTTCTATACCCACAGGTTCTGAATCCATGGATTCAACCAACGACAGGTAGAAAATATTCTTTAAATTTGCATCTACACTGAACATATACATACTTTTTTTCTTGTCAATAACATAGAGTGTAACAACTATTTTCATAGCATTGACATTTTATTAGGTATTATAAGTCACCTGTATATGATTTAAAGTATACAGGAGGATGTATGTGGGTTGTATGCAAATATTACTCCATTTTATAGAAAGAAACTCAGCATCCATGGATTTTTGTATCTGCATCAATCATAGAACCAATCCTCCATGGATACTGGGGGAGAGATAACTGTGCCCATATATGGGTTCACATATGATTATAGCCAGGGTTCTATTAAGAACACATAAAATACTTTAGGTTTGCAAGTGAGAAGCGTTTTCATTCAGACAGGGGCTTGCAGCACCATCGGGAGGTGAAAGTCAGGCAAGCCTGGAATAGAGGCAGTTAACTGGCAAGTCATACTCAACCTTAGGGAAGCCAGAGGACCCATGCTGCCACTCTGTCAGCCGCCTACTGAACCAAAATTGAAAGGCAGGTCATTTGTAGGCTCTCTACTAGAAGCAGCTGTGACTCATAAGCAAAACCACTATCACCATCTCTGCTAGTGAGAATGGGATTCCGTGAAGCTCATCCAGGAGCTGTTGCTTCTCCCAGCTGACTTCAGAGTATGGTGGCTTCTCTTGCCACCTTCCAAACAGTGCACAAGCACTTCTCATTTAGAAACTTGGAAATTATCAGGAAGCTAATTCTGGGAAGTGCCATTCCAGGCTTCTCCTGAATTACCCAGGGGAGAATGGGGCAAAGGGAGGACACAGGAAAGGCAGTGGTCCATTGGCAAGAGGCTCTCTGGCACTACCCACCCTTTCTTTCATGTCCTCATCCATCCGTATCCTTGGACCCATATTTAATCTAGCAAGCAAGAATAATGACCTCATGTCTCACTAACCCCCAGAGATGCCCCCACTTTTCACCAAAAAGGGAAAATACAAAGTCCCAAAAGTCACCACACCCTTCTTGAGTTCTGTTCATTCCTCACCTGGCTTGATCATAACCCATCTCAGACAAACTGCGACTTAAAGAGCTATAAATTAACAGCTCCATCTCTCCTTGTCTACCTCATGTCCTATGGCAAAGATGGAAGGGGGCACAAGGAGTTCATGTACCAATAGATAAATAACCAAGCAAGAAATAAACAAACTCTCTTGACTTGGAATTCTCCCCCTTGCAGATTCGAGTGACAAGAGTGTGACATTTCCATTCACTGCATCTGCCACCCCCTGCCACATGTCCCACCAGTACCCAGACCTTTATATCCAGAGGGCTCAGTTTTAGTTTCTGCTGGTGCCATGCAGGAAATTCCTGGCTTAACATTTGTAAATCTATTTCTATGCATTTTTTTTCATATTTTTACTGGGAAAAAAACTTGGTATTCTTTCAACGTGTCTGATATTTCCTGTCTTCCTAGTTATGAATCTGGTAACAAAAAATGCTAGGTTTTCTAGGTTTTAAGGTGACTTGGTTATCTTCCCATCATACACCTGCTCAGATGAGGTACCAGGTCTTCAGACAAGGAGAGGCTAGCCTCAGACAAGTAAGGAGGGCCTCTTCTGTTCATCCAGGGGACCCAGCGTGTTGAGGATTTAAGGTCTTCAGGTTCCTCGGAACCAACCAAAACATTCTGGGGATCCCATCCAGTGTCATGATCACTGTCCTACTGTGTTCACAAGGAGATCTCGAAAGGCTTTGAGTTCAACTTGTATAATTCTGCAACTTGCACTATCAAAAATATCAGCTTTTGAAATCAGTGCCATTATAGTTGGAAGAGCTAAGAGTTTCCTTAAGGGAGGTCGAGGAAACTGTGGATCCACAGCGAAATCTGGAGCTCTGATAAAAGGCCAGCTCACCCTTTTTCCTATTCCTTTTCAGAAGGACAAGCCCCCCAACCCCAAAGTCCTATGCCATTCTTTCCATCAGAGCTGTTCATCCATTACAGCTATTGGTTTTCCTACACTATCAGGGGACAGCTCATCTCATCTCACTCAGTTTTTCTGAAACCATTTCCAGAACCACGTTCTGTATCTATCAGCTTTTCTTAAGGAGACAGAAGCTGCTCTAGGTTTTTCAAGAAGAAAGGGGAACTCAAGGTTTTCACAACCAGGGAAAATACAGGAAATTGGAAAGGCCTTACTACCAATAGAAGGTTCACTGCCATTCACTGGAAATCAAGGAATCCTTGGGAGTCCCAAGGGATACCTCCACCACCACCACTTTCTCAATGGCTTGGATTCCCAGAGCAGGTGTTTCACAGGAGTTTGCTGAAACCTGTGTCAAACCTTATGTCTGTTCTCTGCCCAGCATGTGCTTGCAACTGCTTCCATAGAAAATCAGCCTGTCCTCTTCCACCTTCCAGATCTTGCACTAGTATCTCTTACTGGAGGATGTCACTGGAAATATATCAATGGGTGAAGGGAGGTTTCTGGGAAGAGTCTGGTGCCAGGAAGTAAAGGTAGAGGGTGGGGTTAGATAAATATTTCAGTGGTACAAAATTGACCATGGGATGACGTAGCATGGGTCAGACAGGCTCAGTTCACTTTGATTTACTAAACTGAACTGCACTGAGTATACTTTTCAGCATGACTGCCCTTCTCACTCAGCACTCCTTCCCTGAAGTCTCCCCAAATCTATTGTATATGTACACTTTTTTTTAATGGATGAGTAATATTTCACATGTGGATTACTGTAAGTCAGCCAGTTCCTGGTCAGGTAGATTCTGATTCATCTTTGTGCATGTGTGCATGCGTGTGTGTGTGTGTGTGTGTGTGTGTGTCTGCATGCATATATATATGTATATATATATATATACTTACACACATATATGTATACATGCATATGTACATACATACATACATATTTATTTTCTGACAATAAAAAAAAGAGGTAATTGCTGGCAGGAATTCATCCAGACTCTTATTCAGGTTTTTTGTTTGTTTTCATTCAGACTATTCTTGGCTATTGACCTGGCAGATCATGCTTGTTACTTCATGTTTATAAGGTTGTGGCCACAGTTCCAGGTAGCACGTCAGCTTTCAAGGTAGTAACCTTGGGGAAGAACAACACAAGTCAGCTCTTCTCTAAGTCTGCATACCTTCAAATCAGATGTGAAAAATGCTTTCAAATGCTTCCCGATATAATTTGGTTCAGATATGAGCACTGAGGAATGACAACATCTAGAGGTGAAGGAGGAGGACACACTGTTAAACAGAAAGAACTAGAGCAGCCTTTTGACATAAGAGGATGATAAGGAGAGGGTGCTGTCTTGGAATAAGTAAGAAGAGAGTGAATAAAAAAAGTAGTAGAGGCTAGCTCTATTGAATGGCAGCCGAGAAGTGACCTTGGATTTACTGTGTAGAAGTCTTGAAAAGAGCTATTTCAGTAGAGTGACATGCACAAAATCTCTTTTATAGAGGGTCAAAGAGCAAACATACAAATCTCGTGTCCTTTCACATATACTGCATATACTAGCCACTAGATTTGGCCATGGAATACAAGATGACACCAATATTTTTAAGTGTTTTCTCTCAAAAATTCTTAAACAAAACATCAGTAACATGATTTCAGTTCAGAATACACAAGCATGCAGTGGCTTATGACCTATTGGAAGATTAGTTTGGGCAAGCTTTGGGCTAATTTCCTTTTTCATATTTCTATAAAAATAAGCTAATTAGTACTAACATTGTCAATATCAGCTGGTTTAGAGGATCAATTATTTCAACTGCTTCTTTATATTGCTGTCTGTATTTAACAGATATAGAATCCAAAATCATTGCCTGAAAAAAAATATATGGATGAAGTTTTTGGTTTTTTTTTTTTAATTTCTTGCAATGTGACCAATTCAATATTATGAAAAAGTTCCTAGTTCCCATTCTATTATACCTAATATACTTAGGATTTTAAACCTTACTCATTTTTAAGTTTTAAAACTTTTTTTTTACTATTGGTTTTAGATAGCTAATTCATTCAAATTATTTCAAACTCAAAAGAAGACATTGAAAATATTGCTCTCTCTTTTTGTCCTTTTTGCCCACTGCTCCCTGGCCCTTGGCTCACCACTTATGTTGTTTTCTTATTTACTCTTCCAGCATTTACATGTGTAAATGCAAATATCTATACATGTATATATGCATTTACAAATAAAGATATTAGCAAATATATATATAAACACATATGCAAACACAAATACATGTATTTATGTGTTGTGTGTATATATATATAATGTATAAGTACACATTTCCATCTTTACTCAAAGGTAAGATTGTAAATATTTTTACTCCCTAATGTATGCGAATGGATCCTTCCATGCAGCGTCCCCATTCTTCCATACGCTAGCATGGCATTGTGTCAGGTGGCACATACTCTAGTGTACTTAAATATTCTTTCTGTAGATAGTCACTTGGCTTATTTCCATTATTTGCCATTATAAACATTGCTGCAATAACATTGCACATACCTCATTTTCACATATACATGTATACAGGTATTTCTGTAGGGTAAATGCCCAGAAATGGAATATCTAGGTCACAGAATAAAAGCATTCATATCTTCGATGAATACTATGAAAGTGATTGTCTTGGGATATATGTAATTGTGCATTGCCACCAACAAATGGATAAGTGAGCCTGTTTACCAATGCCTGGCAACCAGGTGGGTTGCCTACTTTGCTTTTTTGCCATTCAGATAACTGTAAAATGGTTTCTCCATGTATTTGTAATTTGCATTTCTTTTAGTGGATGAAATTATAAGCATCTTTTCTGTGTAAGGGCCATTTGTGATTTTATTTTTCCATGAATTCTCTGTTCATTTCCTTTGTGTATCTTTGGGTTGTTAATCTTTTGGTTTCTCGTTGGCTTGTTTTTTAGTTTCTAAACAATACACACACAAACAGACACACAAAAGTAGAGATTGTGATGTTTTCTCTAGAGCTCAGATCCCTCTTGGGGAACCCAGGCCTCCCCGCCTGAGTGGGGAAAGGCTCATGGCTGAGTCCCTCATTAGCTTTGTCCCCAGACAAAGAAATTACCTGGCCCAAGGTTCTCCCTGGGAGCATCTGCCTCTCAGAGACTGCTGTTCATGCAGTATAGAGGCCGGACCCATTGTCTCTGAGAGGACATGGGTAAGGAGCCATCCCTGCTCTGCGCTGCCCATGAGCTCCACAGAGGCTCTGCATGTCCCTGTGGGTCAGCAGCTACTGCCAACTTCACCTCCCACAGCTTCCTGCCTGTGAATTTCCTCCATAGAATTTTCTGGGAACTGACCTACTTCAGAAATAAGCCTCTTGTGTACGATGTGAGTTACAAACATTTGCCCCTATCGGCACTTGTCTTTTGACACTGTGCGTGCATTTGAGTCTCTGGGGCTCTTCATTAGCTCCCTTGTGTCTGATTCTGAGCCATAGACAAGGTGCTGAGGCAGCAGAGTGAGCTTCACTGTCTGGGAGCATCCATCTCCTCTCTTTGCTCTTCTTTTTCAAACATTACCTGGTTATTATTGCTTATTTGTCCAAATGAAAATTAAAATCAGCATGTCTGATTCTTTTTTTATTTTAGTTCTTTATACAATTATACACAAATGGAGTGCAACTATCATTTTCTGGTTGTACACCAAGTAGAATCATACAATTTGCCTATTCATACATATACATAGGGTATAGATGTTTGTCTCATTCTATTATTTTTCCTTCCTCACCCCTCATTTTCTCTATACGATCCATCCCTTCTCCATTCTTCCCATGCCTCCCCCACCCCCGCTATGTGTCATCAACCACTTATAAGAGAAATCATTCGGCCTTTGGTTCTTTGGGGTTGGCTTATTTCACTTAACATGACATGTCTGATTCTAAGAAAGAAAAAATACTATTTATGTTGGAGTCATACTACTTACATAAATATTATATTATTGAGGCTTAAAAACTGACACAGCACATGCAGTTGTACTTTTGTGCCTTTCACAAGTATTATAAGTGTTCCACATGTGTTTTATACATTGAAGTTTATTCCTCAATGTTTTATCTTTGTCACTGTGAATGAAATGTTCTCTTCTATTATGTTGACATATTAAGGCTTTTTAATTCAAGTATATTAATTTTATATCCAATGTATTCATCATCTGTACTGTTCATAGACCATCCTGCTCTCTGACTGCCCCTTGTGGGCACATGGGAGGACATCCTTCCTGGCCCTCAGGATTAGATAGGACCCTGTGGTAAGCTCTAGTCATGGACTGTTAGCAGAAGTGAAATGTCACTTCTGGACCAGAGTGTTATATTGGTAGGATATATTCCTGACTTTCTGTCCCTCTTCCAAATAGACAGGCCATTGTGAAGAATGGTCACCCTATCACCCTGAATCCTGGAGTGAGACGGTGGTACAGAGCTGGGCCAGCCCATAGTAAATATGTAGCTCAAGAAAAGATGAAGCCTTTGTTGTTTTGCCTCCAGATTTTGCAGGTTGATTGTTACCGCATTGGAATCTATCCTGCACCCTGGGGGTGTGACACAATGGTAGAGCACTTGCCTAGTGTGTGCAAGGCCCCAGCGCTCAATGAAAAAAAATTCTATCCTCCTACTTATGACATTCTGTCTGTAACAAGTTTGTCAGTGTGTTTGTTTCAGAGTCTCCTGGTAATTTCTACTTCTTAATATAGTAAGTAGAAATCCATACCTCACGTGTCTTCTGTTTGCAGATATGGGTGAAATTTGTTTTAATCAGGTATGCAGACCCTGAAGTGACTATAATGAAGGAAGTTTTCCTTAGAAGCAGGAGGCACAGCATACCATGCAGGACCACACAGGGATGCACCAAGGTCTGTCAGGAGGCAGAGGGAGTAAGGGAAAAGTATAGACAAGGGCCTTTATAATGGGTTCTGTGGGGAGGAATGGCAAGGCAGGGTAAGCAGGTTTATGATCAGCTAGTCTAATAATTTCAGCAGGATCCAAGGGTAGGACTCTCCAGGTTTGTTGGTACCTGGCCCTAGGGTGATTAGAGCTAGCGAATATTGGGCAAGAGTGGAACAGCCCAATAAAGGAGCCCAATTAGGGATTGTGGTCTTTGGCTTGATTGGTTGCCTATAAAAGGTCCTGGGCCTGCAGAGGAGTAGCTTTCTGTCTTTAGGAATTAACTAACCCTGGAGGGGCAGTTCTCCCTGTCAGCAGAACTCCAAGATGTCAAAGCATCATGAAGTACAGAAAATAAAAGACATGACTGACACAACTTCATTGTAAAATGAACCTTAAGCTTCATAACGTTGCCTCATGAAGCATCTTCATTAATGCTTTAGGATCGGAGTCCTCGATTGTCTGATACAAGAGTGTGACCTCTGTGGTGGTGTTTTTGTCTGGTTGATCTGATACACCATTGAGCATCATTTTTGGTTGTGACCTTTCTAAGTCACTCTCTGCCAGGTGTGTCTCTTATATTCAGCAAAAGCTATTCTTTCCTTCCTGAGATCTTTTTCTTCGAATAGTTGTGTTAAGCCTACTTCAATTTATTGCTATGACAGACATGATTTGTCCTAGTTGTATTGTATTCTCTATTTCTATATATAAATATTCCCCAAAAAGGTGGTAGGAGAAATAGCTCATGAAAGAAGAAGGGAGAATGATAGAGTAGAAGGGGACCAGAGGAGAGGAGGAAGAAAAGGATAGGGAAGATATTCGGGAATGAAATCAACCCAATTATATTGTTATATTTTGTGCACATACAAATAGGTAGCAAGAAATCCCGCTATTATTTATAATTATAATGCACCAATAAAAATATTTCAAATGTCTTTTATATTTTCTTAACTTTTATTATTTATTTATTTTTATTTGTTCTAATTAGTTGTGCATGGCAGCAAAATGCATTTCAATTCATTGTACATGAATGAAGTCAACTATTCATTTCTCCAGTTGTACATGATGTAGAATCGTACCATTCATATGATCATACATGTACATAGGGTAATGATGTCAATCTCATTCCACCGTCTTTCCCACTCCCCTGCCCCCTTCCCTCCCCTCACTCCACTCTCCCAATCCAAAGAATGGAGGAATCTTAGCTTTTTATGTAAAAATATTTTTCTGGTATTTAGAAAAGTTGTGTTTATTATCTAATGGTTACTTTGTAAAAGTCTACATAGTATCCTATTTCCCTTTCTTTAGACAATACTAGTTTATTCCCTATGATAATCTTCAATGAAACAAGTTTATCTTCTTCCTCTACCCTCCTCACTGTTTCTCCTGCATCCCATCTTAATCAGTAGAATATTTTTTCTCCGCTTTACTGTTGGCCTTTGTACTGTTAAACATGCTTATATACATATTTGCTATGTCAACCTTAAGCATTATCTTTGTACTCCCATGTATTACAGCTGAGGCAACTGCAAATGATTCTACTTTCTACTTTTTACCATTTTTATTGACACTGTGAAGTGTCAGCTGCAGCACCTGGTGATTGGGGACTATGAGCTATTAGCATGTGCACTAAGTGGGCATCTCACCCCACACAGTGCCTGACTAAGGCTCTCAACAAGAGAATATCTTCCAAACTGCTGCTTTTCCCATGTAAAGGTTAAAAAAATAATAAAACTATGAGCAAAAGCCCAAAGAATCTTTGGGATTCTTGTCATTCCTTTTTTTTTTTCCTCTTCTTCTTTACTTTATGCTTTGTTCCTTTCAACCAAGATAAAATCAGTGTAGTCAAGAACAAATAAAAGTTACATTTATTGGGGTTTATTAGGATTGCAATTTGGGATACACCAATATCAAGCAGCCTTCAAAATGTGCTCCAAGATTTTAAAAGATGGGAGCTCCTTTTATAACTTAGAGTGCAAGAGGGAACATTTGTTACCTCACTTCTGTCAGGAATCCTGATTGGTGTGGCAAGAGTTTGTAAGAGAAGGATAGAGCAGGATCTCAGACTCTGGCAGGGTGGTAGGAAGTTCACAAACTGATACAAAGGCTTGTGAATTTCCTTCCAGAGTCCTGGTTCAGCCCAGTCCCCAAGGTCAGCACATACCTGGGTGGATATGTACCTAAGATGTGGTTTAACAAGTCCTCCAGATTCCACTATAAGTGTCTCAAATCAATGCTATGCCACTTTGATTTTCTTCCTTGTCATCCCCCTTACAGAGTAAGCTCTTCAACTTGATTTTCAAAGGGGGATAGGATAGGATAGGATTATTAGGCACATCATGTATGTGTGTGTCTGTCTATCTGTCTGTGTGTGAGAGACAGAGACTATGAGACTAGAAATTCAACTATTTCAGGTCCTCATTTAAGGGTGGAAAATTCTACTTTCAGAGAATGTGCAGAAGGCAATTGCCCCCTGGAAAAATGAGAACTACTGGTGAGAAGGTTACTAGTTAATACACTGATGGGCACCCCTTCTTGCCATGGTTCTTTTCTACAGTGATAGCATTATTCATGCATTAGTATTTTTAATAATAATTCTTGTCATTTCTAATCCATAGGCAAAAACTGGGACCTGACAGCTGCTTTAAGCGACTATGAGCAACTCCGACAGGTGCACACAGCCAACCTGCCACATGTGTTCAACGAAGGGAGGTGCCCCAAGCAACCTGAGCGAGAGCTGTCCCAGCCTGGGCACAAGGTGGAGCGACCCTGCCTGCAAAGGCAGGACGACATTGCCCAAGGTACCAGCTGAGGAACCGAGCCTAGGCACTGCTGCCTGGGATGGTACACCATGGTTTGCAGGTAGATTGGTGTGGTGCAAAGAATAGCCAGATCGTCAACCCCTTGCTGCAGATAAATTGGACCCTCAGTGCATCCTTCCTCACAGTAGGCTGAACTATCTTCACAACATGCATCCATGGCTGTTACCTCTGGCTCCAAAATGAGGAGCATGAATTCAATTCCTTTCCTTTGGAACCCAACAGTCTTTTAAGGGATTAAAGACTAGCATTCCACCTAGAATCCTGGTTTTTCCAGACCAAACATCTCTACTTCATTTATTTCCCATGCAGCTTGGTCTTCAATTCTATTCAATGTCATGTTCATTGTTTCCTGTGCTTCAACTTCTCTATTATTATTTTTCTTCATTACAAGAGTAAAATAAGCTTATTGCAACAAAGGGAGCAATGTGGTGATATAAAAGGAAATTTTTTCTTCTTCCAATTCCCAAATCTCACCAGAGTAATAACCACTGATCATCCAGTCTGCTTTCTTGTGCTCCTCCTCCTGGTAGGCTTGTTCAAAATGCAAACACATCAGAGCGAAATGCACATCTTACATTGCAAAGTGCTTATTTCACCAAGGAATAGATCATGAACATACTCTTTTAATAGCTATGTTTTATTCCATAGTATAATTTTTAGACCTGTATAAATGGTCATCCAGATTTTTTTGTTGTTGTTGTTGTCTGTTTTTGCCACTACAAGCAATGCTTGTATAAATAGCTTTATACTTGTAAATCTTACATGGTGGTGCTTTTCTATCTCTAGGTTAGCATCCCAGCATGGGCTTGCTGTGCCAACACGTGTATGTTTTTAGTTTAATAAGTAGGATTTCTTTCTAAACACATTTCTGCTCTCTGTGTGTGAACGTGAGTGTTTCCCTCATCCTGGCCAGCACTGGAAGATATTCCTATGGTTTTACCTTGTGTTTCTATTCTCCAGGGTGGAAAGTAGTGTCTTACTTTAAGTTTGATCTCATCATTTGCTTTTGAGTCAGTTGGGTTTTCCATAGCTGCAACACACCTCTCTGCATATCTGGTCCTTTTTTCCTTTGATTGGTTTGCTTTTCCTTATCAACTTGTGGCTTTCTCTTTGATGACGCCTACAACACATGTATTTATACGTGTGTGTCCTACCGTATCACTTGCCTTTTGACTTTGTTTACAGAACTTTTTGGCATTTGGAGTATTTACATTATTATATATTCATGGATAGAGAGCCCCTCTCTTGCTTTAGAAAGTCTTCTGGAATATAAAGTCACCAAAACATTGTCCAATGTTTGTTTTCAAATTACATTCTTTAGGTCTTTTCATCAATTTGAAATGTCTATAACTAATAGCAGAGAATTTTGTTCAGAGTTCTTCTGGAATGAGACTGAATGATTCAAGCAGCTTTACTGAACAAAGCATCCTTTATCAACTGAATTGAAATGCCAGCTAATCCATATATTAAATTCCCAAATATACCAGAATCTGTTCCAGGACCCTGTCCTGTTCACCTGTGTCTGCCTGCCCTGTGCCCCTGACTCATAATTTCATGTAGTATATCACTCTCTGCTAAAACAAACCTATTTATTGCTATGATTTTTCAAAATTTTCACTATTTTTGCATACATTTTCTGCCATATAAACCTTGAATTTGCAAGTCCAATTGATATTGAATTGGAATTTATTTTATTTTAACCCTTAAGTCCCAAGTTTTGAACTCTAGTATTTCAATGAAATGACACAGGTGCATTAAAATAGCTTACAAGTCATAATCTAGAGTTTACCTTCATTATTATAATAATTAATATTATTATGTTACAATAATATATTATAATTTTTATTCTTATTGTATAATTATATATCATATATATTTAAATTTTTAATAATGTCCTACACCTGAGATAATGGGACAAAATTGGTTAAGAATAATTGGCATTTGTGATGTTTTTCTCCCATTCCAGAACATTATTATGCTCCTTCATGCACTCAGTTCCTGTTAAGACTAGGCATAGAAAAAGCAACTCATTTTGTACTTATCTTTTATTCAATTACCTACATAAATTCTCTTAATATTAACAGTGAGTTCTAGAGGATGAATTGGGTTTTCTAGAGCAAAAATCATATCATCTGAAAGTATTTTGAATTCTTCTCTAATATTTACCCAGTCAGTTCAATTTTGTCCTTTCATATTAAGGAGACTCTCCAAAATCATTGTAAATGTTGTCTTCATTTCTGTTAGTTCAGCCTCATTATCCAAGCTATGCTACAGTATTTGAACTGATATCTTAGATCATTCTTTTGTCTGTTTACCCTGTTGTCCTAAAAAGCCACAATTGATTTAGAAATTTTAATATGCATTATATGTTTTTTCCCTTAATCTCATCCTTTCTGCTGTGTTTCTCTTGAGGTTATATTGTTAGGTGCATGTGTTTTTTTAAGTGTTAGGTTATCTTGCTTTAGGGTTCTTCTTTCACCAATATGTAAGGTGACACTCTGACCCATGTAATGGTTTTATCCTTTATCTGTTCTTGTTGATATTACACTGCTACCATGGCTTCCATTGTTTCATATTTGCCTAGAATGTCATTTTCTCAGTTATTTTCAACCCTTTCTTATCCTTTCATATTAAATGTAATTCTTGAAGATGATTTATCATCAGATTTTATTGTATTATTCAGGAGTCTCTGTCTTTCACATATGGAATTTAATCCATTCCATTTACTGCAATTTCTTCATTTCTGTATTTCTTTACATTGTATGTTTCATTTGATAAGCTTTTTGCATGTGCTTTTCTCTTATGTCTTCTGGCTAATTTTTCCTATGGCTCAAAAGTTATGTGTTCTACTTTTACCTGGGTGGCCATAATCTACTAAAACCTGTATTTAGTTTTTCTTCCTAGGATTTTAAAAAATGTGTTGACAACTGTATTTTACCCTGAAAAATACATGTTTGTCATGTGCTCTTACCTTCTCTCTTCCTACCTCCACTTGCCCTCAATCATATTTAGGTTCTTTTTGTTGCCTTTGTATATTTGGGAAAGAAGTAATTAACTTCTTCATTTGCTCATATTTGCAGTCATGTGTCACCAAATGATAGTTCAGTGATGATAACCTGCACCTACAATGGTGATCCCATAGGTTATCATGGAGCTGAGAATTTTCTGTCAATCACCTGTGATGTCACAGTCCATGTAATTACACAGTGTAGTACATCACTGATGTGTCTGTGGTGATGTGGTCATAGGTGTAAGCAGACCTATTTAACTGCCAGTCATATAAAAGTATGACACATTAATTATCAATTACCAAGTATTGATAATTGATAAATAATTGATATCTGTACAAGAAATATCAAATAAATAAATGTTACTTGATAAGGAAGGGTAACAGATGACAGGACTAGGGATGTGGCTCAGTGGTAAAGCACTTGCCTAGCATGGGCAAAACCCTGGGTTCAATTCCCAGCACTGCAAAAAAAAAAATGCATAAAGGATAACCGATGACTATTAATGATTTATGTGTGTTACTGGTTTTTGCTATACAACCCTTTTTGTCATTATTTTAGAGTATACTACCACATATAAAAATATATCTTAGTGTAAAACAGCGTGTCAGGTTACACTGGCAACAGCCTCACACTTCAAGTGTTGACCATGTTTCTTAATTGCAGGTGGCCGTATAGAGACTGGTCTGTATCATGTGTCTCTGTAAGCACACTCCGTAAAATTCACCCCATGATGCATTCCTCAGAATGTATCCCTGTCCTCAAGAGACACATGACTGTTTTCATTTCTCTTTTGCTGAAAGAATATTTCCTCAAAGACTACCTCTCCAAGTGTTTTGGCACAGTGACTCTCCTAAGACCTTAAGTGCCTGAATACATTAACTTGATAGACTTACGTTTTTGTTTAGTAGAATAAAAATTCTCAGTTCAAATTGTTTTCCTTGAACTCTTTGGGACCCTTCTTCCATTGTCTTCTCGCAACTCAATTTCATATCTCCTAAGAGCTTTACTTGACCTGATGTCCTGACCTCCTAATTCATTCTTCACATGCATTCATTGTGAGTCAACATTTGCATTTTTCATTACAAATTAGTTCTTTGTCATTGGTAGCATTTCATACTCTGATATTCTCTTTCTCTCATTGAACACATTTATGAGGTTCGTTTTTAAATCTGGTCCATTCAAGGACTCTAACCATGCTTGCAGTCCTCATGTTTCCTACGTTTCCTTGTGAGCTCCTGGTGCCTGTGGTTATCAACCATCTCAGCCCCCAGCACACTTCAGGCAAAGGTCATGGGAGCTTGGGCTCTGACTGGTGCTCCTCTGAAACAGATTGTGTAGGAAGAATACTTAAAGAACCTCAAATTTTTTCTTTGATTTTGAATTGACATATAATATTTGTATACATTTATGGAGGGATATCTCATTACACATATACATTGTATTATGATCAAATAGAGGTAATTAGCATATCTATAATCTCAAATATTTATCATTTCTTTGTGCTAGAAACATTCTAGCTATTTTGAAATATACATTGTTATTAAATACAGTAACCCTTCATTGCTGTGGAACCCTAGAATTTATTACCCCAATCTTGCTATAATTTTGCAGCCAATCACCAAACTCAGTTTATCTTTCCTTCAGCCCCTAACCTCCAGCCTCTGGTGACTACTATTTTACTCTTTACTTCTTTAAAATCAGTTGTTTTTACTTCTACATGTGAGTGAGATATTGTGGAATCTGCCTTTCTGTGTCTGACTTATTTCACTTAATGTTCTCTAGTTCATCCTTGTTGTCACAAATAACAGAATTTCATTCTCTAATGGCTGTGTGGTATTCCATTGCATATATGCACCAGATTTTCTCTATCCATTCATCCACTGATGGACACTTAGCTTGTTCCGTTCCTTCACTGTTGTGATAGTGCTGCAGTGCTCATGGGAATGCAATGTCTTGACACACACACTTACTTTCCTTTGGATATATACCCATTTCGGGGGTTGCTGGACCTTGAATATTTTAACTGAAGCTCTGAACTTTTCCTACTCACTGCCTTCCCCACAGTTGGCTTTTCTCCTCAGGGAACCTCCCAGCATCACTTTCAAGAAATGACTTGTTTCCAGGAACATATATTTGTAATTATTTGATCTTTAATATAATCTTTGTTATTTCAAAAATGCTTTTTCCTTAAGACTCATTCCAAATATTTCATGTTTAGATTTGCTTAATCATATCACATTTTTACCACTAAGGTCCTAATTGCATCTTATAAATTGATAAATTGGTGCTGTTTGTTAAGTGCAGAAGGAATATGGTTGCCCCTGGTTAACAAATTTCCACAGGCTCAAAATTAAAAAAAAAAAAAAGTCTATAAAAAATGTGTGAGTTCAGTGTGGTATGTAAGAGGCAAAACTACTTGGGGTCTTCTTGGCTCCTGCTCTTGAGGATCTAGACCAAGTGAGGAAGCCATGGTCATCTCCCAGTGACAAACAAGCAGGTCCAAGTGTTGCATTTCTTTTCTTTTCAAAGGCCTGTGATTTTACTTCTTTTTTTGTTCTTTTCCTCAAAGTTCAAAACAACTTAATCCTGTTGCCTCAGAATGAAATTGCAGGTTAATCAAAGCCATCCATTCTGAAATATATTCTTTGTCTTTGACTTGAGATTCATGTAAGTGGGCACATACATGAGGCTTCTGAGAATTAACTTTGGATTTAAAACAACCTGCCACAGGATCAAAAGCCTCTGCCTATTAGTCTGTTCTAACCAAATTCTATTAATGTCATTTCTGTCTGCTGATCCTACAAATGAGCATGTAGGAAGCTCCTACTCTGGAGGAAGGCACAGGCTGGGATTTTCTGTGTGGCCATGGTGTATCAGCTAGCAGTGCACCTCCAGGGAGCATCCTTACCAGTGAGCAGTGAGATAGGGGTCCTTATGTCTCAAGTTAATGTGCTTAGGAATTTGCCACAGGGTTTGTAAAATGCTCATATTCAAACACTGGTGATCCTCCTTTCCCGAGGAAAATAAGAGAACTATTGTTAAAAGAATTACCCATGATTACAAACACTCACTGTAACAAAGAAAAATTATTCCCCACATCATATGTTTAAGAATTCATGTTTAAGTTAAATGTTAGGCTTTAAACACAGGGCTTTACAAAGCAAGTATGCTTCTCTGCATCCAGAGAACAAAGATGCATACTCTTTTAGGTGATCAGCTTCCTAACAAAGTAACATACTGTCCTTTAGAGCAATTCTACACTGCATTACTCATTCATTCGTTAGAAAGCCTAGAATAGAATAAGACCAGAGTAGACCGTCATATCTGAGAATGCTGTAACAAAAGAATTTCCAGATGGAAAAGAAACACATGTAAAGATTCATATTTATATCCTAAGGATGTTAATGTGGGAGGTGTTTATCAGAGTAACTTTGGTAAAATAACCCTATCTTAAAAATCTGAGAAACAGCAGAGAAAGCTTGAGTAGGTTGCTTATTGCTTTAAATATGTAAATGCAAAAAAAAATAAAGAGGGGCCACCCTTGTGCCATTCAGTGCTAGGAGAGGACAGCTCTAATGAATTGAGTTAAATGTAACTCAAGACCCCAAAGCAAGCCTGGTGCTCTGTGATGATTTTGATGTGCACTTGTGCAGTGGAGTTGCAGCTCACCTCTTCTGAGCGCTTCTGTGCTAGGCCTGAGGAAGGGACACACACCAGGTGGTAGAAATTTTAGTCCAGCAGCAGGAAGGCTTGCAAGGTAGGAGAGGCTTATAGGAGAAGGGCTGGTATGGGAAGGATATGGGTGTGCGGCACTATCAGTGTGTGCATGTGCATATGTGTGTGTGTGTGTACATGCATGTGTAGTATGTCCTATGTCTGCATATGTGTGTACACTGTGCATATTGTGTATTGTGTGTGCATACATCTACGGGTATGTTATAGTGTGTGTGCATGAACATGTGTGCTTGAGTATATGTACCTATGTATATAGTGTATTTTGCATATATGTGTACTTGTGTATATAGGCATGTGCGTAGTATGGAATGGATATGTATATGTATGTGTGCAAATGAACATACCATATATGTACATGTATATATTTACCTATTTATACTTTTGTGTAGTGTAGGCATGTGTGTAGTTTGTATGTGTACATGTATGTACATTTGTGTGTAGGGTGTACAGCCACCCATATCTATCCTTATGTGTGTGTACATTTAAATGTTCATATGCCATGTGTACATGTGTGTGCATATGTTCATGTGTGTGTTTGATGTTTGCATGTGGATGTGGTTTGACTGTATGTATGTGTAATGTGTGTTGTGTTCATGTTGTGTGCCTGTGTATACATGTGTGTGGTATATGCATACATATGTGTTTGTGTGTTGTGTCTGCATGCATGTACACTTTTGTGTTCCCACATATTTGCATGCACACAGAGCCACACTTAAAACTGACTCAGTCCCTGTGGCTGTCTTTCCTTCTTCCCTGTAGAAAAGCGACTTTCCCGGGGGATTTCTCATGCCAGCTCAGCTATTGTCTCTTTGGCCCGGTCCCACGTGGCAAATGAATGCAACAATGAGCAGTTCCCCCTGGAGATGCCAATCTACACATTCCAGTTGCCAGATTTGAGCGTGTACAGTGAGGACTTCAGGAGCTTCATCGAGCGGGACTTGATCGAGCAGGCAACGATGGTAGCTTTGGAGCAGGCAGGTGAGTTGCTTCTGCCAGTAGGCTCACTTTCCGTAGGTTCAGTGATTGAGTGAATTGACCTAAACCACTCAGTGAACAAGAGGAAGATGCATGTTCTGAGGCTCCCAGCAGCTGTCCATCAGGACTCTCAATGCTGGTACCAAACCTTCTGTAAAGACTGAATGTGATTATGCCTGGAGCCGGCAGGATGCAGGGCCAATGAGCAGGTTGTGCTTTGCTGATGATATTTTCTGAGTAGTGTCCTTTGTTCCTAAATCCCAGAACCTCCTCCAACAGAACTCCATACTTCTCTTCCTTGCTTCTCTCTTTTACCCATCCAACTCCTCCATGCATAATGAACAAAAGATAAGAAAGATCCTGAACTTAAACTAAAAATAGGAAATCCATCCATTCCCATGGACATGGGCAAGATGTGTAACCTCTCTGGGCCTCAGCTCCCCATCCACAAAGCTGAGAACACAGCAGGCCTGGTGAAGCTCTTCAGTACTCAATGGCACAAGCCTCATGTAGCTGTCAGTCCCTTGCCCTCTCAGATTTTATGGCCCCTAGGTTGAGGAAACAAAACCTAAGTTCAGTCTCCTTCTCCTGAACATCTCCCCACCCTAACATTTTAATGAGTAAGACATTCAGGGAACAGTACAATTGTCTCTTCTTTGGAGTCCATCTGGAAGAAGTAATTAGTTCAAACCCAATGTCTGCAACAGAAAAAGGTTCTTCCTGAGACAAAGCTATATACCTATCCACTCATGATCACTTGCATTACAATTATTGCAAAATCACATTCAGGGCTTCTCAGGGGCACTAATATAGAAGACGTAATATAGAAGACTCTGTGCCCTTCTTCTCAAGAACACACCTCCTACTGAGGGCCTTGCCTGCCAGTATGCACTGGCAGTGGACATGGAGTGAGTCTTCAGCCCTTGGAAACCACTTCTCCTTCTGGAGATGGAAAACACAGCCTTCTCATTCTGATTGAGTTGGCCTTCAGCCAACTCTTCCTGTCTACTGGGGAGCAGAGCCTCCACTTCCAGATGCCTGGCCCTTGGAGATGCACCTAGGTATGACATTCCAGAACAGGAAGGCTGAGCTGGCTAGAGGAGAGAGGGTTCGGCTGAGGACTGCAGCCAACAATGCACTATTAGAGGGTGGTGCTTATCTCAGCTCTTAGCCAAGACCCAGTGGAAATTGCTAAGCACCTTTGAGTGTTTCAGAAGAATTCAGAAAAGAAGGATCTATAGGTTATACATTGGTGGATGGACTAATTAGGACCCTAGTGGGGAAGAAAAGAAGACACACAAAACTTAATGAGATGAAATGATTCTGTAAAGGGACAGTTTGCTGAGGAATGGACAGGGTTTGAGGATCCCAGTGAAGGACAGTGCCATGCCAGGCAATAGCCCTGGAGAGGCCATTGCCACCCTTTTGCAGATCAAAGAGGCAAAGGGTGAGAGTAGCTGTATGGAAAGAGCTGTGGCTTTGGGGAAAGAGAAAATGCTAGAGAAATAGGACACCACCCATACTCTTCCTCCACCATGCAAGCTCTGACCAGTGCTCTTCATGGGTAGGACAGATGGCAGAGAGCTCGTCGATGTGGTCTGTGTTCACCTTCTGGGTGCAGAGCAGCATGCAAAAGGGTAGAGTGTCTATCTTCAGGGCAAATTGGAAATATCCGAAAAGTCAATGTGTTGAACATTTTGACCAGATCCAGACTTCTGGATATTCTTGGTTTTGTGTCATTGATTATCAGAATAATCCAAGAGCAATCCTTATCCATCTGCTGCAAGAGGGAGGTGCAGGATGTGCCTACACAGAGGAAAGGATGATGATTTGTGGGACCTTTTTTGTGTTGAGCAGGCTTGCAGTCAAGTCTTGGTCTCAGGACCTAGGGAGCCTCACCAACAGTGTGCTTGGTTTTGGGACAGGGTCTGCATCCCCAATCACTGTGTTGGAACTCACATTGTGACTGTGGAGAAAAGATTATCTCAGCTGCTAAAAGATTATCTGCTCCTGCTGAGATAATCACCCCAGCAACTGGCACCCACAAAAACACCCCAGCAACTGGCACCCACACCCTGCTCTGTCTCACCTCCACACCACTGACTGAACCACAAATATGAAACAATTCATAGGAATTGACAGTAATGTGAACCACCTGCTGTGGAAGCTGGCTATTTTAATGTTGCTTCCGTGTGACTAATTGAGATGAGGTATTTTAAACAAGTCTTCATAGAGAAGCGGTAAGTTAGTAGGGGTTAAGAAAGGAACAAGTGTCATTATTCTCAATTAAATGCAGCAGCAGCTTAGACCTGTATGGAGGTCAGCCCCAGTGACTGCTAGTACCACAGGTAATTGCTGCAGTTGCCTAAGCGCCCTGCTTCATTTGAAGCTTAGAGTCCTGTTTAAGGTGCATACGTAGAGTCTACCATGCTGGTTTTCTCCTTTCAAATCTATCATGCTTAACAAAAACCAGTGCTTCTTTTGGATTTCTTTCCTTTATTTTTTGCCGTACGCAGCAACTCCCCACTTTACTGGCAGTTTCACTTTCCCAGGTTTTAGTTACTTGTGATCAAACGTGTTCTGAAAATATTAAATGGAAAATTCCAGAAATCATGAATTTATAAGTTTAAATAACTTTCATTGCAATGTATTGTTACAGTTGCTCTATTATATTATTAGTTATTATCAATCTCTTACCTAATTTATGAATTTAGCTTTATCATAGGTATGTGTGTATAGGAAAACAGTCTATGTTAGAATCCAGCACTATCCACTGGGGGTCTTGGAACGTATACCCCTGCTGATAAGGGAAGACCACAGTATCATATATTGATTTCTATCATTTATATTTTGTCTGACTGGCATTTTTTTAAAGGGCACTATTTGATTTTAACCATCCAGTCTTGAAAAACACCTCTTTAAAACCCAAACTTACTAAATTAAGATGTTAAATTCTCAAACAGCTCACTATTTATATTGTGCACTGAGAATGGAGAAGAATGACAGCAAAGATCTAGGCCCCAGCCCAAGCAGCAGTGGAGAAGCCCCTGGTCTATGCTAATAAGAGGCTGAGGGGAAGCCACCAGCCCACACCTCAAGAGGCAGTTAGAGGCCCTCACAGAGCAGTGAGCCTGAAGGTCAACATTCTGCCTCTAACAGGCAGCCTATGGCACAACATGCCTCCCTACTCCCCACATGGAAAACAAGGGAGGTGCCTGGGCAAATGTGTTATGTGATCTCTGCAGAGTAAGGCCATCTCTAGGCTAGTGGGAACAAACCCAGCACACTATCCATCTGACTCTCCGAACTTTTCTTTTTCTCTACCCTTAAGTGAGGGCTTAAACTAGACTATTGCTTGGACCCTTTCTGTATTCAATTCTGGTAGGGATCCCCAGGCCCCAGTCCATCTGGCAGCAGCTTCTTGCTCCCCTCACCCCCTAGACTGTGTTCCTGGGGCCTCAACTGTCACTGTCCATGGGGAAAACAAAACTCTACCATAAAACTGTGATCTGAGAAAACTGCCCAGTACTGCTGGGTGGAAGGTGTAAATTCTTCTTTCTCATAGTTTAGTGCTTAAAAGAGTTGTGAATAAACTATTTAAATGCAATATTATTTCCTGTACACATGGAAGATTGAACTATGAATATGAAAAAATATTTAGTGAAAAAAGTCCATTTGTTTAAGGTACAGTTAAACCAGTCCAGGCATAGGGACAGGCAACCTCCATCTATCTCTCAGGGCTCCATATCCAGTGGGGTACCAGCATTGAACACCCAAAGATTCCACAGATGGAGGAGACCAGTCTTCCCCCCCACACACATTACAACCCTATAGGACACAAGCACCCCCACCCCATGATAGTCTTGAGCACATTAGAAGGGTCCAACCTTCAGCAGCTAAAAGTAATTGACCTTCTGAGATAGAAAGGAAACCACTTTTCATTCTTTAATGACTCATCAACGACTGAGAACCCAAGAATCCATCCCTTTCTCCATTGGGTGGTCCTGCTGCATTCAGTGGTAAGAAGACTCAGAGATCAGGGGTCTCTAGATTTAGGAAGTGATATCCAGTGCTTCATCTGGAAGCTCACAGCCATATGAGTAAGATTGTGTGAGGCTCTGCAGTATGCTCATGAGCAAAAGGGCAGAAGCATATCTATATAACAATAGTTATTGAATACACAGAAGATAAGAATATAGAAGTCCAAAAATATTTAGGGACACCTTAATCATGGCATTGAGTTGTTTCCATGAGAGGATAATTGTCCTGGAGGGAATCTCCTAAAGAAGTCATAAATGTGGAGGTCTGTAGGACTCAGAGGCAACACAACCCTGGTTCCAGTCCCACATCTGCTGAGAGAGCTTGACCAAGTTGCTCAGCTTACTTGAGCTGCACTCTCTTCCATCCAAACATCAGAGATGCATAGCAGTTACCAAACTGAGACAGATTTCCCCAGTGGACATCTTTGCTGTGCTCCCACTGAATGACCTGTTGAGGTCAAGGGCTTCTTCACAAACCAAACAGATACAAATCTTTGCCCTGGAGAAGATAAAATTCCAGAGAGAATGAAAGTTCACAAACAAGTAGACCATGAATATGAAATGAGGCAATGCTGGCTGCTGTGAAGAAGTCAGGAAGCAAGGTAAGGAAGCACAAGGTGAAGGGAGGGGGCCTAGGCAAACTGGAGGAGGGTAGGGAGTGGTGGAACCAGCTAGGTCACTGACGTTCCTGGCATAGGGGACATAACATCACAGACTGGGTGTTCTTAACTGAAGCCAGTATCATGTGTGCAGGTGCAACAAGGGCTGAAGATGCCAGGAAGAAAGGCAGGGGAACTGGAGCCTGGGCCTCGGGCACCTTCAGGAGTCCTTTGGGTACAACTTTAGGGAGGATATGCAGCCTTCAGAGGGTTTTGAGAAGGTGAATGACATGTTTTGATTCACATCTGACAGATTCTAGTTCTCTATCAAGAATGGATGACAGGGTTATAAGAGAAGCAGCAGGAGGAACAGGCAGGAGGCAGCTGCTGTGGTCCAGGAGAGAGGAAATGGCCATGGGGGATAGCAATGGGAGCGATAAAAAGAAGGTAGATATGGAAGTAGGGCTTGTTTCGATGGTAGACCTCCAGGCTTTGCTGAGGAACTGGATGGGGCTGTGGCAGAAAGAAGAGTCAATGTGACCCCAAGAATGTGGCCTGTACCATGTGAGCAGTTAATGGTGCCCTGTGGCAGGGGAGAGGGGTGAGTGTGGAGGAGATGAAGAAGCCAGCACTGTCAGGAAAAGCCAGGGGTTCTTGTAAAGTTGCTATCTAGTTGAACATGTGAATCTGGAGTTACAGAGGTCAGGGCTACAGGTGCGAATGGGGGAGCTCACAAGTATATGGTAAAATCTGTAGGGTGGAGTGAGCTCCTTGGAGGACCCTCCCACCATGCCCCTAACACACTCTCTGCAGTGATGAGCATCAGTTAGATGCACTCTTCTGGAACAGGGATAGAAAAAGAGAAGCTGTGCAAGGACTCCCGCTGGGATGCTCCAGTACCGAGGGCTTGCACTCAGAAGGGGTGTCCTGCAGAGGAGACAGAGAGCACATGGACTGAGAAACAGAAAAAGCCAGCCAGGGATTGACAGCCTAAAGCCCAAGGAAGGTGTTTCAGGTAAGAAGTTGTGCATGGTACCAAATGTGCCTATGTCAGGGTGCCTGAATACTAGGAATTGATGAGTGAATTTGACTGCTGAGACCAAGGTTTTCAGGGAAACAAAGAACCAGAAGCAGCACTTTGCTTGGGAGCAGAGAAGGGTCAGGAAGTGTCTTCCCACCCAATAGCTCTCAGGGGCTGCTGTGTCATCTCTTTCTTCCTGCTTTTATACCTTGACTTAGTCAGCTCTGTGTTACTGTAACAGAATTCCTGAGATAATTAACTTAATAAATGAAAAGATTTATTTTTGCTTGTTGTTTCAGAGTTTTCAGTCCATAGTTGCTTGGCCCTGTTGCTTTGGGCCTCTGGTGGCACAATGTAATCAGGATGGGATACATATTGGAGGAGGCCTCTCTACCTCATGGCAGCTAGGAAGCAGAGAGAAAGAGAAAGGGTGTCAATTTTCCCTTCAAGGGCATAACCCCAGTGACCTAGATTCCTCCCACTAAGTTCCATCTTCTAAAGGTCCCATCACCTCCATGAGCATCACAGAGGTGGACTAAGCTTTCAAACACTTGAGCCTTTGAGGGACAGTCAAGATGTAAATTATAGCATGCCCCCCTTCCCTCTGTTTCATGAGGTTTCCATTGCCCTCTCATTTAATCATACCATTCCTTGCCCCTAAAGATAGGTCCACATTTTCCTAATTCCAGATTTGTCTTCTGACAGGCAGTGCTTGGAGCACCCTCCACCCATCATTCACAGCAGAGGCCCTTGGTGGGCGAGCCTGGAGGTACCATGTTCCTCTGTGGGCCTGGCACATGTTGAACACAGAACTTGGACCAAGTTTCAGAGGAACAGAGGTCAGGGTTCATACCTTAGCTCCATACTGGTTACAGCATGGTCCTCATCAGGTCACCATTATAGGGCTTCAGATTCTCATCTGTGACCAGACCATGCATGAGTTAGCCCTTCTTGTAGGGCCACTATTAAAAATAACCAAGTCATGTTTGCACAGTGCTTGAGAAACACTAAATACTGAACAAATGGCTGGCTTAAGTAGTGTTTTGTTTTATTTTCAGAGAGTGATATATATTTCTTTTTCATTAATTTTTGAAAAATTTGACCAGAAGGATGTCATTTTCCCATGTATCATAATAGTTCATTTAGTAAATATTTATTGAACAACTGTTGTGTGCCAAACACTATTGTTGGTATCAAGAACTACCAAGACAAAAAACACAAGTTTCCTATCCCAAAGGAACTCCGAAGATATAAGGAAGACAGACTGGGAGCCAAGCATCACAATCCCAGAGAGGCAACTCTCACAGAAGCACTTGCAAGGCACAACAATGCCCAGAGAGAGGATTGGTAGTTCTAGGGGTAGGTGTGCACTCCAGTGACATTAAAAGGAATCGCAGGGTCACACTTAGGGCAAGAAATCCCTCATCTTTCTCATGGAAAATTGTCACATTTTGTTTTTGTTCATGGACGTGTCTTGGTGGGGATGAGCAAACCGGCATCTTATTTTAAACTGTGTGGTAACCATCTGTTACAGCACTCAAGTTAATCAGTCCCATTATCAGGTATGAATCGCAGGAATGCTACTCAGAAGTCAGAACAAGTGACTAATAGCTCCACACCCACGAAACTACCAACCTCACTTGATGGTGCTGGCGTGTGATTTTTTAATTTTGTTTTGTTGTAGGAGCTCAGGTTTTAAGATGTTCACAATGCCAACTCCTATGTTTTTTTCCTGTTTTTAAGTGATAAATGGGAGATGTGAATAACCACTCTGTCAAAGCCAGGAACAGGAATATTGAACTGTGACCCTTTTTGAACCTTCTCAGTGTGTTCCGCATATGAAGAATGCCTTCATCTTGGGCTTCCCACTCTGGATTTTGGCTGGCGATGTTGGAATACCATGTGGCCATTTTTGATTCTCCAGAAGTTGGAAAGTGCTCGCATTTGTCATGGTCAAGTTGTCTTCCTAGGGTGATCATGCTTGATTTATAGCCCCAGGAATGCTCTCATCTGGGTGAAGGTCTTTGCTTCCGGAAGCCAGCAAAAGTCAACCCAGTAAGCATTGTCATCCACCCACCAGCCTCTCTGGCAGGCTGTAGCCTGCCTCTCTGTCCTCTCCTGGTTGTGCACGTTCTCACCAGCCTGGGCCACAGTGTTCTTTGCACAGCTCCCAGTAACTAACTGTTCATTTGCCCTTGTGTGTTCAGGTGCTTCATCTTGCGTAGCTCTCCTTAACTTCAAGGACACAGGCAAGCATCCTAGACACCACCTAAACACTCCTGGGATAGGAATGTGAAATGAATGGACAGAATTCCATTTGAATGTCCTTTGGCTAAAGGATACAGTACTGCATAACAAATTACCAGACATTTAGCAGCTTAAAACAGCACAAATTTATCATCTCACAGTTTCTGTGAGTTGGCAGTTTGGAATGTTTTAGCCAAGTCTGAGACTTTGCTCAGAGTGCGTCAAGGCTGAAATCAAAATGTCAGCTCACTGTGTCCTCATCTGGAGTCTTATCTAGGGGAGGATCCACTTTCCATTTCTTTGCAGCTAAATGACTGAGGTCCCGTTTTCTTGCTAGCTGTTGGCCATAGATGCTCTTAGATCCTAGATCCTGCCCCCAAAGAACTAGGTGTAAAGCAGGTTCACTGTGCAAGATTACTTACCCTCGTCTGTTACAACAGAACACTCACAAACACAAGAAGTTACATGACACAGGTTTATTACTTACCACCAGGCATCAAGAGACAACAAAAACCTAGGATTCATGGCAAACATTGAGATCCACCAAAGGCCGTGAGTCTCATATCCATATGCCCCACTTGCCCTATAGCTGAGGAAACCTGGAAAGCAGCCTTCTCTGGGTCTGATGCCCCATAGGAAAGAATAATCACTGGACTAAGGCATTGGAGAACTTGCTCTTCCAGGAGGAAATAATACAAAGCAGGGGCTGTTCTGGGCAGGCCTCTTCTTATCTCAGGATGTTACATATCCACCACATTCTGCAATTTTTCTAGAGAATTATATACAGGAAAGGGAGATGACCTGGAGCTGTCCAAGGCTATCTGGAGAGCTGCCCTGCACTGGATCCTTGCCATGTAGCTCTCTTCACAACATGACAGCATACTTCTTCAAGGCCAGCCAGAGAACTTCTATCTTTCTCTCCCCACACTCTCCCCTTCCCTCTATATTCCACCCTCTCTCCAAATCACTCTGTCCACTAAACCCTCTTTTAAAGAGCTCTCCCAGTTAGGTCCAGCCAACCTGAGATAATTTCCCCTTTGACTGACCCTGAGTCAACTACTTATATCCACAAAGTACTTCACTTCTCCCTGTATTGTAATCTAATCATGAGAATGACATCCCATCATCGGAGCAGGCCCCATCCATGCTCAGAGGAGGGAATTACACAGGGTTGGACCCCAGGAGGTGGGAATCTCGGATTGCCTTAGAAAGTCTGCCTGCCACAGATGTAGTGGTATTATTTACAGTATGACAATTCTGCTGTGCTAAAAGATACAGAATGAGAGATTGAATCATGTTGAACATATGATGACTAAGGAAATTTTCCCAATATTCTGATGTGCCACTTCTAACAATTGTACCTAAATTGGTGTATTATAACATGCCATGGCTAGAGGCAGGGCATGCATTCCTGTTGAATTCTACTCTTAATGATTTCAAATTTCAAACAGCATATCTCTGCATCCTCTAAGGAAACTGTATGTTTACTGGACTCCATCGACAGAGCCACGGACATGGTCATCGTGGGTGGGGTAAGACAGGCACCGTGATAACTCTATTCTGTACAGTTATACAGCGTAACTGTATGATGTATTGAGGGCCCAGCATGTGTCAGGGGCATTAAATGTGCCATTAATTACTTCCAAATCTCACATCATCTGCATGTGATTACCAATATGAAAAAAAGTAGAGTCCCAGAGAAGAAAAATGGTCCACTCTGCAGCCCCAGTCTGAAAATGGCAGAGGTAGGTCAAAGCCCAGCTCTGCATGCTCCTGTCCCTGATCATGGCACGATACTTCCTTGGTCCTACTTAGAACCTTGGGAGCTGTCACCCTCTCCCTCAGGTTACTTGTTGCCAAATGCCACCTTCCATATATGAATGGCATAATTCATCATTTTATTTAAAAAGTAAGTCACCAACAATAGAGAAAATCTCCATAGGAGCACTCTTTGAGAGGCTAAATGTGAAGTACACAGTGAAATCACACATTCATAGAAGGACGCATTGCACAGAATCCCAGGCAGGAGCGTCTGACACAGATTCAGAGGTCCCACAGATGGCAGCAGTCCTCGATCTTCACACTTAATATTCCTCAATGCATGGTGACTGATTCCAAAACCTTGTCAAAAATGGAATCAGATCATGTTAGAAAAACTTTAAAATTTATGCATACACAAACCAAAGATTTGAACAAAGAAGAGTGAGAAATAGCAGTTTTAGCACCATTAATAAAGCATAGAAGAGGAAGTCTCACGACCTTTTTTGTGATTGATTATTACACATTAACATTCTTTTCAGAGCAAGTAGAGCAGGTTAAGCTGATTCCTTCACTTTATTTAATCATGCTGACAAAGTATTGCTTACAGTTCGTGTTTCCTTTATGATGAGACCTAAATCAGGGTGACTTAGGTTTGGCTACGTGGTTATGGGCTGTTAGCCTTGGGGTAGACCTAAACTATGGCCTTTGTATTAATTTTTCTTCAACAGTCCCATAATATATGGTGACTAAACAGATCTCACAAGATCAAAAAAAATTCATTGAGTCACTATTCAGTTATCACTGTGTTCTCATTTTAATTTTGTGTGAAGAGGGAACACTAAAAAGGTGCTCATTTTTTAATCTAGGTGTTAGACATGAACAGAAAGTTGGTTGGTGGGGTTTGCTAAGAAAGCAGAGCTTTTAGACTTCAAAGTGTTGAAATAAAATTGAAGTGGCTCAGATCTATGAAAAAAAAACAGCCTATCAACAATTCTCAGCGAAAATAAGAAAAAAAAAGTGATGTTATAGTGAACTATAGTGACTATATATTAAGAGTTTTGTGACTTGGCCTTGGGTTTTATAGGCTCAGTAAACATCTAGAGTACCCCTTAAATATTTCAGAAACACTCCTTTACATTTTGTGGGAGAAAAATAATGTACGGTAGAAATATTCTCAACTTGGAGTTTTCTGAAGGTTTTGCTTCCGGCAAATTTGCCTCCTGGATCTTTTCTTTTGCCTCCAGAATGGCTTCTCAGATACAAGCTTCCATCATGATTATCATCCCTTAGGATAATCTCCAGAGCTAGACCCCTCACTTTGTCATTTTTTATCTCTTTTTGAAACATAACACACAGGAAAATAAGGAGCAAACCCTTAAGTGTAGAATAGAATGCATTTTATAACAAAGACTCGGACCAAGGAAAGTAACTTCTAACAGCATAGATTTATTTCACCTGTTTTTGAGTATTATGTAAGTGGCATCATAAATGGGTTAAATTCTGTATTCTTTCATCTAGCATTGAGTTTATGCAATTCACCCATAGTTAAATGTAATTATAGTTTATTCTTAGAGCTATAATGTACTGCAGTGTGTGCATTTACTCAGATCATTTATCCATTACATTGTTGATTGACATTTGGTGTCTTCTATGGTTTGGGTGTGTCTCCCAAAGCATCCTGTGTTGGAATTTAATCCTCACTGTGAGGAATTAAGAGGATGGAAACTTAATCAACTGTTGTGTTTGGGGGGAGGGGCCTGTGGGAGGTGATTTGGGTCAGATAAGGTCATAAGGGCAGAGTCCCCTGAGCAAATCCTGGTGGCTTTATAAGAAGAAAGAGAGACCAGAACACACATATGCACGCATACACATGTGTACATTAGTACACACATGCACACACATGCACAGCAGACATCTTCCTTTCTCTTACCATGCCAGGTCCTGACTTGCCTTGGGAT
>JAJEJO010050476.1:0-19127 GCA_020662805.1 Glaucomys volans
TGTTTTGTGCTTCCAGGAGCTGCTGGTGCAGAGCTCAAGACCTGCTAGAAAGCACCGTGGGAAAGGGCTTCCCAGTGTCATCAGGGTCCCAGCTAATAAAATAAAGGGATGAACAAAGCGAACCCCATGCTGAGAGAGGCCCAGCGGGCTCCACACCTCAGCCGAGCAGGACCCCAGAGACCCTGCGCTGAAGGCAACACAGCACAGGGTGCTCAGCCCAGAGCTGTGGCTGCTGTAAGCCTCTGTGCCAGGGTCATGGTGTGTCACCTCCATAGATAGGTGGGGTCGTGGTGTGTCATCTCCACAGATGCCTCACACGGTAGCACACTCAGCTATAGAGAACTGGTGCAGAGAAGTGACCTGCTCAAGAACCCAGAGCCAGCAATGGGCGGGTGTGACTGTTGTCCTGTCTTTGCTCTAAGTCCTGTTGGGACCCTGGGCGGGCATGGTCACCCTCTCTCTGTCCCAGTTCTTGCCCTGTCTGCACTGCTGTGCCCTCCCCGTCTTCATCCACTCTACGTCCTCTGGCCCTGCTGTCTCTAGTGTGTCCTGGATGAGATGGGACCACCCCTGGGTAAGTGGGCAGCTTCTATCACAGTACGAGGTTCCTGAGGAATGGCTCTTTCCAGGCCCAGGAGCCCAACACCACACCCTGGGCTCCTCCCTGGGGGAGCCAGGTAGGCCCTGAAGCCCCATGTCCTTGCTGTGTCTCTAGGGTGCTCTTTCCTTGGGCTTCTGCCTAGGAAATCACAGGTCCTTTCTACTCTATAAAATTGTCTTTTCTATGCCTTGCATGCACAAGGCCCTGGTTCAATCCCCAGCACCACCCCCCTCAAAAAAATTGTCTTTTCTAGATAGTTCATGCAAGTGGAATAATACATGTGAACTAGTCATCCATGGCACAGCATGCACCATAGTTCATTCCTTTTTCATTTCTGAATAATATTCCTGTGTAGTAACCATTTACCAGTTGCTGAACATGTAGGTTGTCTTGATAATTATGAAAAACACTGCTAAGTAGATTCTCAAGCACGTCCTTATGTGATCATGCATTTTCATTTCTCTTAGGTAGATACCTAGAAGCAGAATTGCCAAGTCATCTTATCTATTTTTAACAATAAACTGTTTTCCAAAGTGCCTTTATCACTTTACATAATCCATTTGTGGATGACTTCACCTAGTACTTTACCAAGTGAAGAATAAGAATTCTCTACTTTTTAAATCGACTTTCAGGAATTTTTTTCTTTAAGAATTAATTAGGGCCACGAGAATGTTCCAGCTACGTTGTCCCGGGTTGAATTGTGCTTTCTTCTCTATGTGAACCTTATGTAGTCATTTATGATGGTTACACTCGATGCACACATGTCATTATTTATTTATTAAAACACTCAGCTCCTTGGGCTGGTTCCAATAACCATTCAGTTCTCAACTCTCTCGGGATGGTCATGCAAAGGTGCTCAGGCAAACGGAAGAGACAGCACTTCGTAGCTCAGAGGATGCACAGGGAAACCAAACCCCAAAAGTAGATTTCAGAGCAGTGTAACCTCAGGCAGGATTTTCCACCAGGGGTCATCGGCCCTAAATGGGTCCTCATGAAAGTCACTAGGGTGAGAAGGCATGTGAAGGCCTCGGAGGGAGAAGCCCAGGGAGAAGCAGGCGAGTTCAGGGTGTGTGAGGGGTCGCACAGCGCGGCTCCCAGAGTTCTCTGATGAGCCGTTTGCTGTCACGCGGCCGTGCTCACAGAGGCCATGGTCAGAAATCCTAACCGCCGCAGAAAGGCTTCCGGGTTGTCACTGCACAGGGACAAGAATGCACATTATTTAAAATTGTCAAATGACAAAAGAGAGAGAGATTCAGAAATGAAGTCTAGGACAAAGTCTGAAAGTGCCGTGGAAGCCTTGGTAATGCCGTGTTTACCCCCAGGGAGGGAGTTGCTGGGGTCTCGAGATTGTTGTCCCTAGTCATGTGCATAAGAATTTCAGGTGCCTGAAATAGCAGACATCTGCTGGACTAAGATTTCTGACACCGAGACCACGTGGTGCGCGAGGGGCTTGCTTCCGGGCTTTCTAATTGTGGAATTGGTTTCCCAACCTACGCATGTGCTAGAATCTCAAAGAATGACTTACACACACACACACACACACACACACACCACACACCACACACACCCACGCCACACACACACACACCACATGAAAAGAGGGTGTAAAATCTAGTGAGATCTGAGTGAGGTCTGCACTTGAGTTCCTAACACCCTGCACCTTGGCAACTTCCTGGTGGCCACACTGGTTGGATGAGGTCTTGTCACGGGGGAGGCTGAGTAAAGTGCACATGGAAACCCTACGCACTATTTTTGAAACTTCCTTTCTTAAACTATTTCAAAATAAAAGACATTTGAAAGAAAGAGGAAGAGGTGAAGAAGGAGCGAACAACAGGAAGGGGTGGGAGGAGGGAGCAGGGTGGTCCAGGTGGCTTTCTCCCTCATGGCCAGCGTGGACTGCAGGTGGGGACGAGGTGGGGGCAGTAGGTGTGTTCAGCTGTCCATCCGTAACGGAGTGCTCCGGGCCCCTTTGGCCTCAGTGCTCTGGGCCCGTGGCCCCAGCATGGCCTGGCGGGTCTGTGACATGCTACCACATGGCTCCCTTCAACATCAGGAAGCAAAGGGGAAAAGGAACTGGGGTCCCCAAATCCCCTTTGAGGGCACACCCCCAGTGACCTAAGGCAGCCCCATGTCCTCAAGCTTCCACCACCTCCTGACAGTGCCACCCTGGGTCTTCAACACATGGATGTTTGGGGGACAGTCAACATCTGAATGACAGCAGTAAAGTACCCCTGAAATCCGAGCTCGAGGGTCCCTTCTGAAAGGGAAATTTTGAAAACCAACATACACACGTACACACACAAGAAAAGGCCACCTTAAGTGGGACCTATCTGTGAGTGACATTTCCAATGGAGGAGAGCAGGGGGAGTGCAGGAAGAGGGCGTGCCTCGAGGGGGTCTCACTGCTGGAACTGCACCCTTCTTTGGCAAGAGTGGCATCGGTAGTTCAGCCTCCGAGGGGTCTGTGGTCGGGGAGTGCAGGCGTTGGGCACTGTCCCCAGGGGAAGCCTGCGCTGGCCAGCGCGGGCAGGGTTACTTCTCCAACGGAAACAGACGCACAGACTATCACAGTTTGGCGACAAGAGCCATTAAGACCATTCTCAAATTCCCTTTGCTGTGACTGCATGCTCACTTTAAATTGTGCTTTGGCTATCTGTGTAGCTTTTGCACAGCAAGATAATGAGCTGACCGGCCAATGAAGGGCTTCACTCCACTTGACATTATTTCTTCTTCATAAATTAGTAATGTGGCTTTCTGGTCCATGTGTCGATCTCTTGTGGGTTTTATGAGTGAGTAACTTGCGCAGGCGATCTTCACCTGGGAACAAGGATGGGCTTCAGCTTCAAGGGTTCCATTAAGTCCTGAGATTGTATGCAAAATGCGAGTGTGTGTGTGTGTGTGTGTGTGCACGTGCATGTGTGCACTGTGTGTTTGTCAAGGCGAGTAGCTTCCACCAGATTCTCATGATTTCAAATGCAATGGCAGAATAGAATTTCTGGACTGGTAAAACGAAGCCACCATGCTAAGATACTATGTTGCAAAATACCAAAGCCTAACAGCGTCCTTTTCCTCCTTACTCCAACTACAATGTCTCATACTAAGTGAATTACTTCATAACAGGGTTTTGTTTTTCTTCTCACTTTTACAGAGCACACTGTGAATTTTTTCCTGTGCGGTTCTTTTATGACTCCATTTGTGACAACTTCCAAAGAATGCAATTGCTCTACTTCATCACATAAGAAGGATTTTAAAGCTTTCTCACTTACAACCTCTCAGAGGCTTACCTTTTAAGCAAAATACTGACTTAGTTTTATTAATAGATGTGCCAGCGTGAGAAACAATGGCCGTCGCCCTTATGGACAGCGAGCATTTCTAAGACACCGGCTCTGAGCCAGGCAATGTGCTGTTCTGCATATGACGTCTTATTGGGACTTTGCAACAGCCCTGGGAAGGAGGTATTATTATTTCCATTTAATCGTTAAGGGAACTGAGATACAGACAAGTTGAAGAACTTGGCAAGGTCACACTGCTCTCAGTGATGGAGTCAAACTGACAAGCCACATCTGCTGGCCTTTCCCAATAACCACGATGCCCGGTGTCCACTTGGATGCATGTCCTCCATGAGGCTTTATTTCTGCCTGGTCATTTCTCCCTCCTTGGAAGTCCTCTGGTTCTCCATCTAGCTCCAAAGCACCCCCACCCCATCAGTGGAGTACCATCTCACTCAGGGGTCCTCAGACCTTTCCATGAGGGACCAAATAGTAAACATTATTGTTTCTGCCGTCCATATGGTCTCTGTCACAACTGTTCAGCTCAGCGGCCCTCTGTAGCGTGAACGTGACCATCAGCAGTGCATGAATCCGTGAGCGCAACTGTGTTCCAATAAGATCGTATTTAGGACATTGAAATTTGAATTTCATATGATTTTCACAAGTTACAAAGCACTGTCATTCTTTTGATTTTTTTTGACCATTTAAAAGTAAACCATCCTGAGCCCACAAACTACACAAGACAGGTGGTGGACTGGGTTTGACCTATGGCCGAAGATCGCTTGGGACTTCATCTTATGTATTCATTCTCCACAGCTAGATAGAAAACTATAACCTTATCATATCCTCCACAGAATCTATACACAGGGACAAGCTCATAACCAAGTGTTCACTAAATACTCACCGGTGGTATCGACCCACTTGGCATCTTTATTTTCTTCACCCTTCCCTCTCCCTAATGAAATTCTGCATCTCTCAAATATTACAGTCGTTGTTCAGTTCTGAGTTCTGATAAAAAAACGTCCACGTGCTTGGCCAGCCTAAAGGTCAGATGGCATGGTGGCCGGGGGCCAAGAAATACAACTGGAGAAAAATCAAGCTGTCACACACTTGTTGCCAGCCCTGGTCTTCCAGTTCCTTCCCCCTGAATTATTAGATTGTTTATCATGATTTGCTGCTTGAGCAGTCTTTTTAAAACTATAATCCCCAACCAGAAGAGATGTCATGACTCAATGGGCTAAATTTAGGAGCATGAGAACCGGTTCTAAGACCAGCTGTCCTGCCTCTTCTCTCCTCTTTATGAGTAGAGGGCAGTTGCATCGCCCTCCCCCGTGGGCAGTCCAGGCTGGTGTGAACTGCCCTGTGGACGGAGCAGCAATGTCAGCTTCTCCAGATAGAGCGGCGGTGTCATACGGTAGCACATGAGACAGAGAGGTGCGCTGCACTCTGTGACACGTGGGCATGAGAGCTGTTTTGGTTTTTTTGTTTTGTTTTGTTTTGTTTTGTTTTTTGGAACCAGGGATTGAACCGAGGGACACTCGGCCACTGAGCCACATCCCCAGCCCTATTTTGTATTTTATTTAGAGACAGGGTCTCACTGAGTTGCTTAGGGCCTCGCTAAATTGCTGAGGCTGGCTTTGAACTCACGATCCTCCTGACTCAGCCTCCCAGGTCGCTTGGATTACAGGCGTGCGTAACCACGCCCGGCTTTGTTTTGGTTTTTAATTTACTTTAAGGCCACATCAACAAGCTTCGGAATAAGCTGATATTTGCTACTAAATACATATCTGGAAATGATGTGCCCTCTGCTAAGGACTCTCTAGTTGTGCCATTTCCGTGTGAATCACTGAAAGCAGAAACTGTCACCACATGATCTAGCTATCCTGCTGCCGCGGTCAGCGTTCCTCTGTAAGAGCAGGGGAAGCGGGAGATTCGTGTCATTCTACGACGAGGCTGGCCTCTGACACGGGTGTCAGGGCAGAATCTTGCTCATGCTTTGGGGCATCAAGTAGAAGTCTAGGTTTGGAGGAGTCCGCGGTTCTGCAGGGCTTGAGGGCTCTTCTGATGTATTTCTAAGTTTTTTTTAAGAAATTTTCACTTGAGTTAGTTTTCACCCACTTTTCAGACGCCTTAAAAGAATCCAGTGTTGCCACCTTGCCTCCCCGTGGAACAGATGGTTAGAACTGGGGGCGACCCAGGGCGGCCGTCTCCCCGTTCACTGACGACAGCAAGGAGAAGCTCTTCTCCTCAGAAATCCGGCGACATTCTTCAGCAGGCCAGTGTTTACTGCTCCCAAGAAGAGGGCAACCTCACAGGGGGAAAAATGGACTCACAAAAGATGTTCTTTCAAACGTCTAACTGCAATTACCGTGGAGACGGGAGGAGGCATTTGGCTGTGGAACTGGGACCTCCGTGACAGTCCAGGGCCCAAGGCCGCTGCCTCGAAGATCGCAGCTGCCTTCTGCCCCCAAGTGCTGCTTCACACCACCGATGGCCGTGGGCACCCGTGGACACACTCATGTGCACTTTCGTTGGGTGCTCGTGGAGCCCGGATGGAAGCTGCTCATAGGAATGTCAGCCATTGCTAATTATTATTGTAACAATATGGGTAAGCGAGCCGGCCTCCTGTAGAGGCCCTGCTTGCTGTCAGGGGCTCCTGAGCCCCGGTGGCTGACAACATTTTGTTTGGCCATTAGGATCCACTGTGGTTATTACAGAGCCCTCGTTACCCCAAAGAGTACTTCAGGTGTCTCTGCACTAATCACTGAACCCTTCATCAGTCCTTTGAGCCATGGTGGGCAGATCTTGCTGCTACTACTGATGCGCTAGATGGGCTGGTAAGTCTCTCCCTCTGCTTCTGATGGTCTCAGGGGAGAGATGAAAACCTTTCCCCAAAATGTGGATCCATAGTTCTTTAAATTGCAAAGTCCACGGACAGTTTTCAATGGATAAGGAAAGTCTTTAGTTGACCTGGGAGAAAAGCAGGGGAGGAAACAGGGTTTGGGAAAGTCCGAGGCTGGTTTGATTATTTTAACAATTATTGAGCCCCCACTGTGGCGGGACACTGAAGACGTAAGATAGCAAGCCTCCAGGGAGGACACACAGATGACCGAGGATGGGCCCCTGCCCACCCATCAGGACTCTCCAGACACCACCTCCTCCCCAGAGCCTCTGGCTTCTTCCTTCCTGGGTCCTGGGTCAGCAGACCTTCCATCTCCCACCCTGCCCCGTCTCACTGGCCCTGTCAGCAACCTGATGGCAGGCGCTGCATCGCTGTGGGTGTGGAGCCCTGAACACCTCTGGCATTCCACAGACACCGGACTTGGCTTTAATTGGCCTGGTCAGTTGGACTCATCAAGTCCATGTAAGTGCAGACCCAGAGTGGATTTTTTTTAATGTTTTTTTATTCTGAAATTTAAACTTTATGGAAAGAATAGTATTTGAAGCTCCAACTTTCCTCCAAGCACTTGAATAGTCCAGGTATAGGTAATTACCAAGATAACCAGCTGACACCATGTTATCACATCTGACACACACGCGCACACACACGCGCGCACACACACACACACACACATGCACACACACACCCCAAATTGCTTTCTCCTCAACCATTTCAGAAATTATTGCTGGCGTTATCACCGCTTAATCCCTCAGTGTGTATTTCCTATAAACAAGGACATTATACAAATGACTGTTAATTAACATTATCAATTAACAATTCAGACAATTGATATTCATACGACTTTACCATATAATTCACTGACACCATTCAAATTTTCTCTTGCCCCAACAATATCCCATACAGGGACAGGCCCCTTAAATAGTTATCATTTCTCTTCAGTCTCCTGCGTTTTGGAACAATTCCTCCGGTTTTCCTTCTCCTTCATGATTTGATGCTTTTTGAAGCACACGGTTACTTTGTGGAACGTCCTGTCATTTACACTTACTTGCTGTTTCCTTATGACAGTGTTTCAGCAAGAACACCGTAGAAGCAATGCTTCGCTCCTCTCATTGGGTGGTATCAGGAGGTATGTTTTAGTCCACTTTTTTGCCACCGTGATCAAAAGACCCAACAAGAACAATTTTGGAGGAGGGAAAGTTTGTTTGGCACTCACACTCTCAGAGGTCTCAGTCCATAGACAGCCAGCTCCATTGCTCTGGGCCTGAGGGGAGGCAGAACATCTCGCTAACGCGCATGGGGGAGGAATTTCTTCTGTGAAGTGTCCACTCACTTCCTTTGTCCATTTATTAAGTGAGTTACTTGGTTTTTTGGTGTTAGGTTTTTTGAGTTCTTTATATGTCCTGAAGATTAGTGCTCCATCTGAGGTGTAGGTGGCAGACTCCCTCCCATGCTGCCCGCTCTCGTCACACTCTTGATTGCTTCCTTGGCTGTGAAGAAGCTTTCTTGCATCCTCTGACAAGTCCCCATCATGCTTTGAACATTTCTTACTTTTTAGCCAACAGGTGTCCCTGAACCATCTTTGATTTCCTCCACTCCACCCCTAGAGTTAGTGATTTCTTGAAGGACCCCTAGATCCTTTATTTATTTATTTATTTATTTTGTACTGGGGATTGAACCCAGGGGCACTCCACCACTGAGCCACATCCCCAGCCCTATTTTGTATTTTATTTAGAGACAGGGTCTCACTGAGTTGCTTAGGGCCTCGCTAAGTTGCTGAGGCTGGCTTTGAACTCTCGAACCTGCCTCAGCCTCCCAAGTGCTGGGATTACAGGCGTGCGCCACCGCGCCCGGCTCCCTAGATCCTTTAAATGCAGAGTAATGTTGAGAAGCCCAGCCCTGCAGACGAGGTATGTTCATTGCTCTCAGGAAGCTGTGGCTTCAGCCTCAGCAGATGGAACTAGGAAGTGCATGCAGATCTACCCAGAGGCGCGGCTGTGTGCAGACATTATGTGCGTAGGTCTCCGTGCGCACATGTGCACACAGGTAAACATCTGCACACATGTATGTGTTTCAGCATCCACGTCCTTGTCTACACAGCTGTGAGTTCACACGGACGCCTCCGTTCAGTCAAGCATCGCCGTGTCTAGGTGACCTTTCCCCTTTCTGCATTTGTCATTCTCTTCTGACAACAGGAAACCTGACTCTATTATCCTCACTGTATTTACTTATTTGCTCAGTCATCCCTGTATGTCCTCAGGTCCCCAACTGCAATGACCAGAAGCTTGTCCCTTACCATGAGCCCCCCACAAAACAGGCAGGTCCCTTCCCACCACGGGGGACGTGGATGAACAATAGTTTGCAGCGATCAGAACGAACCCTGAGCAAACTCTGCCCGCATCTGCGGCCGCCTGGGCTCAGCCTCGGGGAAGAGTGGCTAGGTTTGCTCTTCCTCTTGTTGCTTAGCAGAGAAACTGTTATTTTCTTCTTTGCCATGGCAGCAACCCCTTTAAATGTGGGATTCTTTCCCTGTTTGCTCGCCTCTACTTCTGATTACTCATGGGACAGTAAAAGGATTTACTGGGTCCATTCAAAGATGTATGGTGCTCCAAGCGTCTCCCAGGAAGCGTGCGTTATAAATATTATGTAGCTGTGAAGCCCCAGCTGGAGGCCAGAGGTCAGCTGATCCCTCCCCACAGCTGCCAGATGGCCGGCTCTTCTGGCACATTCCCGGGGCCACGGGCTCACTTCCCAGAGACACGTCTTTAAGAGTCTTCCCCCAGTCCCACATCAGACTGTCACCTGGGAGGCGGTGAGCTTCTTCACGCTGCAGTTGCTGGTCAGTTTCTCTTTGACCGGATCCTGTGGTGGTGGGGTGCCCCTCCAATGGCCTCACTGTGGTTACGGGCAGGGAACCCCTTTTCTGAGAGCTAAATCCTCCCAAGTCATTGAGACACTTCCTTACAGAAGCTTTTAAATCAGAGAGTTCTGTCACACCATGTTTACCAAATGAAGCCGAAAACCCAGTTTCTAAAATGATATTTGACTCTCACGATTCCTATTGTTGCGGAAAGTGGACGGTCAGGAGGCCCACGGACTTTCGCTGCAGAGCCAACTGTCTAGGGAGGAGCTCAGAGCGCTGCCTGGCAACACGGTCCAAGGCCACGCTTAAACTTTATTTACAGCCAAGGCCGGAGTAAAGGAACAGATGGCAAGAAAATCGGATTTCAAGAAGGGGCAGATGCACCGGCCCGGGGAGCTCGCTAAATCTCTGGGCTTCTGGCGCACGGGCCAGGGTGGGGTCGAGCCTCGGCCACCGCTGCAGTTGATTTTGACTGTTTGGATCTTGTCTCTGAGCAGGGTTAATACCTCCCATTACCAGCATTTGTCCCCTCCCTCCCTCCCACGGGGAATGTGTTTTCCCAGGATTTGCACGTTCCCTGCCCTTTTATGGAAAGTGGTTCCTTGATCATCCGTGTCACTGTGTATCTAAAATTTCAAGAATATTGAAGCTGCTAACCCTGCTTGTCTGTAGAGGGTGGGACTGCATTCCTATCACCCTGGAAACCTTCACAGTGAGCACGTGTGACGAGGACAGCACGCGAGACCCTGATGCTTGGCACCTTGGTAAGTGGGTGCGCAGCCGTGCCTCCAGTCCTCTCGGATGCCTTTCTCCATGGAGGATGCTGACCCAGCAATGCCTGAAACGAGCTGCCCAGGCTTGCTCACCCTCCCTCCTAAAGGCAAGTGTGAAGGTGACTCTTCCCTTAAAATCTGCATTTGCTTCCTGTGAGGTAGGACCTGACAGAGGCAGCACCATTTTGAAGCCTGCGTCTTCGCACCAGAGTCAGCTCAGGGTCACTCTGACTCAGCAGACCTTAAACGCCAGACAACATCCATCATCAGGCAAAGAAAGGCAATGGTGGCCAGTGCAGTGGTGCAGGCCTGCAATCCCAGTGGCTCAGGAGGCTGAGGCAGGAGGATTGTGAGTTCAAAGCCAGCCTCAGCAACTTAGTGAGGCCCTAAGCAACTCAGCCAGACGCTGTCTCCAAATGAAAAATTAGAAAGGGCTAGGGATTTGGCTCGGTAGTTAAGTGCCCTTGGGTTCAAGCCCCAGTACCCAAACACAAAAGAAAGGGAATTTTTTTCTGGGACTGAATCTTGAAAACTCCTGGTTCCATACGGAACAGTGACCACCTCGAAGAATGGAGGTGACGACCAAAGGGCCCTTCCCTGACAACCCCCGGCAAGGCCCTAACCAAAAAAAGTTCCTCCACTGCGTCATGCCCCTGTATCTACCCCAGGCTATAAGTGGAAGAGGGTCTCAGTGTCCACTGGGCCTCCTCTGCAGGTTTGTCCTGAATGAACCTGTCACTGCAGGAAGGTGTTAGGGTCCAGAGCAAAAAGGTCTCTCTTTATTTCCTTCATTTCCCCCTCTCTCTTTATTTCCTTCATTCACTTCTTTCTTTACATTTTGATGCCAAAACCCAGGACTGGCCTCTGAGGTTCCCACCATGGGTGGCCTCTCCAGGCCTTCCGTTGACCTCAGCTGGGCCTCTCTTCCCCTCTCTCATTCTTCTTCCTCTCCCTCCAGTGGCTCCAGTAAGGACCACTCATGCTGCTGGACTTCACATCCACCACCAGCCTTTGCCCACGGGGCAAGTGGCCCTCTCTGACTCCTCTGGATTCCTGGAATCCCGGTCGCAGTCTCTCCCTCCATGGATTCTGTTCCTCTGACAAATCCCGGCACTAGGTGAGAGAAGCCCTGCCACCACTGGGTGGCCAGGACTGGCTGTCTCTGGGGAGGCCCATTGATGGCCTGTCGTTCCATCTGGCATTCCTGGAATGACCATAGGGAAACCCAACTCTTGTGGGGACGCCCCTTGATCTCAGCTTCTCTCTGCTGCAGTCCTTGGGGCCTCCTCAATCCATCTTGTCCAGTAAGGGTCAGACCCCACCAAAGCCTCCAGGAGACACACTTGGGGCACTTCTCAATATATCCAGACCCTGGGTCTCTAAGTAACAGTCAAAGCTAAAGGACTGGTGTTCTTCTGTGGTACCACCTGGCCCCAGTGCAAGCTGGACAGGGACGGTCACTGGCCTGCAAATGGCATGTTGACTCCCAGATCCTCTGAGATCTTGGAAACTTTCTCCACCGCAATGTCAAATGGTCTAAGCCTCCCTGTGTTCTGGCCTCCTGGTCCCCCTGCTCCAGGCCTTCTCTCTGCCACACACTCAGCGTTTCACATTCTCCTCAGTGAAGCACCCCCTCCAAGTATCCATGGCTCTCCTCCTCCTGCTCCCTCAGCCTCTCCTCAGCCATTGATTTTGACCCCTTGGACATACTGCCTCCCCTTCAGCCTCACAATCAACCTCCTCCTGAGGCCCATCTTTACCTGCCTTCACCCTCCCCTCCCTGCCCTGCACTCGCTGCTGTGGGCTTCCCCCAAGGAACCTTCCGTCCCTCCAAGGTCCTGCCCGCTGCAAGGTGGTGGGAGCAGAGGGCATCCTACGTGCCCATGTCCCGTCCTCACAGGTAGAAAAACATTTAGACCTTTTTGCTCTGGACCCCAACACCTTCTGGAAGGAATTCCTGTGCATGACCCAGTCCTGTGACCTCACCTGGCATGATGAATATGTCATGCTTTCTTCCTGTCTTTCCCCTGAGGGGAAGGATCGCATCTTGTGGGCAGCTGAGGCCCGTGCAGACAGCCTCCACCACCAAAGCCCCGCCAGTAACCCCGTTGGTACCACAGCAGTTCCTGCCCTGACCCCAGCAGGAACCATCAGATCACTTCTGACAGAGTCCAGCCTGGCCACCTAATTCCCGGCCTCCTGGCAGGAGCGGAAGAGGCTGCCCCAGAGGCAGCCAACCTTGAAGCGGTTAAAGCCGTGACTGAGGCAGTGACGAGAGCCCAGCCTCGTTCTCGCTGCCTCTCAGAGGCTGTGGTTACCCTCCATTACACCTCACCTCCCAATCTGACCCAGACTTCAGAAAAGAGCTCCAGAAGCTGGAGAACAACCACAGACCCCTCAATGTGAATGTGTAAAACTGGCCTTCAAGGTCTGCCATGATAGGAGGAATCCAAACACAAACTCGGATGGGATGAGGCTAAATGCCAAATGCTGGTGGCTGTGTTCAGACAAGGGCCCCAGAGACCTTGCAAACCAAGGTCGTCTGCATGGTGCTCCACACCTCCAGGCACCCGCTTCAAATGTGGCCAGAGGGACACTGGGCAAGGGTCTGCCCTAACCTCAGCCCCTGCCTGGGCCATGCCCTCTCTGCCACCAAAAGGGACACTGGAAATTGGAAGGACAGCAGCGAGACTCTCCCTCCTGGTCGATCATGCCAATTCCCACAGGTCCACAGACCCAAACCCCAGGTTGGCAAGCATCCTCGGCCTGACAACAGACAGCCTATCAACGAAGGCTGACAACTCCCTGGACTGGGTGCCCCCACCGCCATCACTTACTCTGAACCCAGGGTAACACTGTCGGTCTCTGGTAAGGCCACTGGACATGGGGGCAAGCCTTTCAGTTCTACCAGAATTTTCTGTTCCCCCCTCCAGACTCCTCCATCTCTATTGTGGGCACTGATGGAAAACGAGCACCCCTAAACAAACAGGTCCCTTACACTGTGACCTACTTCACACTCTGCTCTCTCCCTCCTTCCAAGTCATACCCCCGTGTTTTAGTCAGTTATTTCACTGCTGGACTCAATGACCCGACCTGCACGACCTCCTGTAGAGGAGGAAAGGTTTATTCAAAGGCTGACGGTTTCAGAGGTCTCACTCCACAGACAGCAGGCTCCATTCCTCTGGGCCTCCAGGTGAGGAAGAACATCATGGCGGAAGAATGTGGTGGAGGGAAGCAACTCACATGGTGATCAGGATGCAGAGAGAGACTCCACTTTCCAGATACAAATATACGCAAAGCCACGCCCTAATTCTGCCCCACCACTTCAGTTACCACTCAATCCAGATCAGGGCATTAATTCTCTGATTGGGTTAAGACTCTCACAACCCTATTGTTTTTAATCTGAACCTTCTTGCATTGTCTCACACGTGAGCTTTTGGGGGACATCTCACATCTAAACCATAATACCCAGTGTCCAACCCCTGTCCTTGACAGGGACATCCTGACCAAATTCAATGCTTCCCTTCATTTTCATTCCCAACAAAACCTCCACAGCTCCCCACACTCCTCACCTCCTTCATCTTCTATGCCCACCAGACACTCCTCCTTCCCCTCTACCGTCCCTGCCAGTGCTCCTCCTGGGGTGTCAGCCACTGTGTGGGACACCCCAAGCCCCCCGTGGCCACCCACTACACTCCTGTTACAATTCCCCCACAAGACCCTGCCTCCACCCTTGACAGCCCCCTCCATCGCCAATGTCCCAGCGGCCTCAGACCATGGTTTCCAACCTTCTCAACACTGACATCCTTCAACCCTCCCACTCCCTCATGACCCACAAGGCAACTTATGAGCGCTTCATTCCTGTGCCCTTTGGAGTTTACCTGTAAGTAAAACCCAGTCCTTGTTCTACCAACATAGAGGCCCACCAGTGTGCCTCTACTAAACATAAAACTTACCCCATACGATCCACACCGCTGCCAACTCCTTCCTTTACCTGGAAGGGTATTCTTGAACCTCCAAACATACCAAATTTTAATTGAAGAGCACCAACTTTCAAACACCCCTATTGACCTCCAGCCCCCTGGGGCAGCACACATGGCCTCCACCTTTACCTTTTACCAGGGGTGGACACAGAGCCATAGTAGTCCCTATCACCTCTCTGGCTGCCTTGACTATACTCAGGGAGCCTTCTTCGTATGGAAACAGCACCTCTGTTTACCCACTCACTGGATAGGCATCGCACCCTGGCCTTTCTCACACCCCCATCCTATACTCCACTGAGGAGGGACCCACTCAGATCCAAACGAACTATCCCCCTTGTTCCTCTCCTGAAAGGCCTGGGCGTGAGCACAGCAGTGGCCACGGGAGCAGTGGAAAGAGTATCCACCCACCATTTTGCAGTACTACCTAAGGAAATGGCAGATAGCCTTGGAGAAACCTTGAGTCACCATCCACCCGTCAGGACCAGAGAATCATTGGCAGCAGTTGTCCTCCAAACCAGACAAGGACTGGATTTATTGCCTGCAGGAAAAGGAGGTGTCTATGCCTCCCTCCAAGAAACCTGCTGCTTCTACACTAACTAGTCTGACCTGGGGAGGGTGGCATTAAAAAGTGAAGGAACAGGCTATCAAGGTGATCAGTACGCCTCATGGACTGAGAGATGGCTTTCTCCCCCGCTGTATTTTCTTGGCTAGACTTTTTCCTCTTCCTAATTCTCCTTATATTTGTTGGCCTTGACATTAGGCCCTCCCTGTTTTGGCTATTCACCTCCTTTTCACGGAGGACCATCATGCCAGTACTGATCAGAGTCCAGAACATCCCCCTGCTGAGCTCCTTTAGAACTGTTCAATACCAGAGCCTACGGGAGTCCTCAACCAACACCCCCTGTAATGGTTTGTGGGAATTGTCAACTTGATTGAATTAAGAGATGCTGATGACTGAGAGAGGTTTCTGGGTGTGTCAAGGAGGGTGAGTCTAGGAATGACTGGAATGTGGGACAGTGAACTGGAGTGGAGACCCTCCCTAAGCATGGGCAGCATCCCCCAATAGGATGGAATAAGAGTTGGAAGAACAAGGGAGCAGACGCAGCTGCAAGCTCAGCTCTTCTTGAAGGGGTTCTTGATTGCTGCTTCGATGGTCTGAGGATCTCAGACTCTAACTTCTTCACTCTTCCAAAGCAGATTCTGCCAGAGATTCTCCAGGGAGTTTCCAGAAGCCTTGGTCTTGGACTAGGGTAGCACAGTCGATCCCTCTTGTTCTGGGGCTTCCACCTCTTGGACTGCACAGCTGCTGGTTCTTCCAGGTCTCCAACTAGAGATGGCCATTGTGGACCATCCAGCTTCTGGCCTTGTAAGCCAATCTAATAAATCTCCTTTTAGAATCATACTTCCTGTTGATTCTGTTCCTCTAGAGAACCCTGATTAATACACCCCCTCTTGGCAGGAAGCAGTATAGGAGACACCTCCATCCCTTCTCCCATCACCCCTTTCTCATCCGATAAAAAGAAAAGGGCAGGAATGATGGGTAGGACCTGACGGAGGCAGCACCGTTTTGAAACATCCTGCATCTTCTCACCAGAGTCACCTCCCAGTCACTCTGACTCAGCAGACCTTACACGCCAGACAATACTCCATCATCATGCAAAGATAGCAAATTGCTGTCTGGGACTGGAATCCTACAAACACTTGGTTCCACATGAAACAGTGACAACCTCAAAGAATGGAGGTGACAACCAAAAGGACCCTTCCCTGACAACCCCCCAGCAAAGGCCTAACCGAAAAAATTCCTGCCTCACGCCCCTGTCTCTACAGGCTGTAAGCGGAAGAGGGTCTCGGTGTTCACTGGGCCTCCTCTGCAGGTTTGTCCCGAATAAACCTGTCACTGCCGAACTGTCCCCCTCCCCTGTTTCCTTCATTTGCTTCCTTCCTTACACTGCCCAGGGAGGGGAAGCGGGAAGAACAGTCTGGGGTGTCTCAGGCCCAGCTGCTCCGTGCTGGACAGAGGTATAAACAGGTTTGTCCCCAGTCTCCCCACAAGCATATGTAGCAACTCTGGGGCTTCGTAGCCATCCCACAGTCACTGCTCGGGATCATGCACATGGCAAGAAAGAAAGTATGCTGTTCCTGCATCTCAGCAACTTGCCACTCCTGAGTGACATCCTCAGGTTCTGTGAAAGTCACTTCCAAATTCATCCCGAGTGGAAGACAGAATTACTTAAGCAAAACTGCTACATATTAGTAAACAAATACTTCCCTACAAAGTAGCCACGAATGGAACAACCAAGCGTCCACCAGAAGCAGTTTAAGTGACAGCATTAGAGCTGGTGAGACTGACTCCTTGCCTCAAGGTCTGTGTCAGGCCAGCTGCAGCCCTTGGGCAGGAGAGGGAGTCCTTTGGTAGCACACAGTTGCCTCTTCGAACAAACTCCCCAGGCAAGCCCCCCAGCCCCCTGCAGGCCACGCGGGGCTGCGCTCTGGAACTTGCAGGGCGCTCTGCGTTCTGGTAGGAGCCTCTTAACCCATCTTTAGAAAGGCAGCCTTGGGATCAGAGGGCTATGGCTTGCTGTGTCCTCAAATCTCACAGCTCTTGGGTCCTGGGCTACGTCAGTGAGGTTTCCTCATCCTGATGACAGAGGACACAGGACTCTCCATCCCACACCCCACCCCAGGCCTGGCAGTGAAGGCCAAGCTGGCATGGGATGCCTTAGTGACAATCTACCCCTCTGTTAAGTGAGTCATGTTCTCTTACTTACTGCCTCTGATGGCAGTTAGTGAAGTCAAGGACAGAGCCCTACTGAGAAATCTCTGGACAGACCCCTAAGCATACCTGCTCACATATATATGCGATGGCAGTGCACTCTGGGAACAGCTTAGAGCGCGTACAAGATCTAAGGCTGTGACCATTCCCACTGAGGGTGTCTGAGTCATTGTTGATGTCTGGAGGTCACAGTGGTTTCAAGAACATCACTGTTCTGAGTCCTAAACTCCAGGAACCACTGAGATGAGGAGGTAGCTCGAATAAGCAGCCACCTGGCAGGAGGCAAGTCACAAGCCTCCTGGGCTTTTTTTTTTTTTTTTTTTTGCAACCTTTGTTTGGCCTACACAAATATCAAATATCCCCTACATTCTTTGGGGTTCCAGCTTTTGTTTCCATAAGGAAACATTTTAGATGCTTTTCTTAAATGTGGATTTTTGGGGTTGCTACCATTTAGGTTCAGTAGGTCCAGGGAGGGACCTGGGGACAACAAGCTCCACAGGTGAGCCTGGCACCTGTGCCCTGGGGGAGGGCCTGGGGGTAACCCTTGTCCTCTTCTGTTCTCCCCTTACACAATCCACAGTCCCTCTTGCTTTGATTTCACCTAAATGCTACTGATTTCCAAATCTATGCACCTACTCCCCTACCTTCTCTCTCAAATGCTAGGTTTAAATTCTCATCACCAGCAAATACTTCTCCTTGATATCCTGTAGACACTTTCAAACTGTGACTGTGGAGATTACTTCCTCCCAGGACATTTGACATGAAAGTCCACTCTTGGAGGTTCTCTTGCATCATGCAAGGCCAGAGTTAGCCAGTGTGCAATTCACCCCAGGTAAAGAAAAACGTAATTGTTTAACTTTCGTGGAAAGTTAAAAGAGAAAGTTGCTAATGACTGAATAACCCGGAAGAGATCAGAAAACCATTTCCTTCCACGATGTCCAGATTTGGCGCTAATGTTGTCTCTTTTGTAAAACCTGCAAACAGATATTCAAATATTACATTGTCATTTAATTAATCAATTTTTACCTTTTTCCCCCTAAAAAAACTGATACCTCTGCAAAGGAAGAATTTGATAAGTTTGATAAGTTTGATAGTATCTATTGCTGTTTTGTTTTCTTTTGTTTTGAGTTTCAGTGCTGAGGATGAACCCAAGACTAGGCACACTAGGCAAATGTTCTTCCACTGAGCTCCATCCCCAGGCCTCTATGATTTATTCTTAGCACATTTGCTTCTTTGGATTCTGTTGGGGTGTTTCCCCCAACCCCTTCCTTCTTTCTGTCTACTGAGCATGCCACACCTTTCCCCAAATCCTCTGGTTCCTGTGGTAAATCATTTTCTGAGGTGTGTTCCTCCTCGCAGGCTAGGATGACCCTCCTGTCACCTTGTTCTCCAGCATCTGCCCACGTGATTCATTCACCTCGTTACTCTTCCTCCATCGAGGTGAGGTCTGTCCTTCTACCAACAGAGAGGCTACTCAGACTGCTGGGGTTGGCCTTGCCTGGAGGCCAGGGCTGTCCTAGAGAGCAGGATTTTCTGTGCTAAGAATAGGACAGTCTGAAGTCAACCAGGGTGGCTGGCCACCCCAAGGGTGACTACTAATCTGAAAGGGGTGAGGAACAGGGGGAACCAGGGTGAAAGGGAGGGAAGACCTGGGAGTTGTGGGCATTCAACCCAACTCTGATTTTATGGCTTTTCTCTCCATTAATACCTGGGTCTCTGCACCTGAGCTCACTGTTGACCTCTGAACACATCACCGCTTCAGGTCAGCTGCTCTCTCAGCCTCTCCATAGTTGCCCATCTTCTCCTCTCAGTTCCATCTCACTGTAAATATCTTCCGTAGCTCCTCCCCTCGTCCCCCTAATTTGATGGCACTGTAGTGAAAGCTTTGAAATCCCCCTCCGCACCAGCATGCAGTGGTGACAGTGGCATATAGAAGAGAAGCCATGCTCAAGAATGAGATGCAGCCG
>JAJEJO010050476.1:19227-68341 GCA_020662805.1 Glaucomys volans
GCACTGCTGGAGAAGGAGCCCGGAGCTGGGGCCTCGTGCATCCCCTCACGTGGTCTTCCCAAAGTCTTACCTCTGTCCCTGCTTTGCAGGTGGGAAACTGAGGCACAGAGCAGCAAGGGACACATCCCTCCGCCCGTATCTTTCCTGCAAGGCAATGCAGCCACTCTGCTGGTTGTCCCCAGAGCAGCTGACCTTGAACTCCAAGTGGTGGTGACTCACTCCCCACCTGGCTTCTCCAGCTCTTGCCTCTCTGCGGACTGACTCTGTCCCGTCCCCGACAGCTTCCACGCAAGCCCTCAGCGTGTGGGCTTGAGTGTTGGGCTGGGCACATTTGGCCAGTGCCAGGGGGCAGCACTGGTGCCTGCAATGGTTCATTTTCTGAATTGACTTGACTGGAGCCAAGAGCCAAGAGAAGCCCAGATTGCTGGTCCAACAGGATTTCTAGGTGTGTCTGTGAGGGTGTTTCCAGAAAAGGCTCGAATTTGACTTGTCAGACTGAGTAAAGAAGACCCGCCTCACCAGTGCAGGTGGCCCTCAGCCAGTCCTTTGAGGGTGTGATTAGAACAGGAGTCAGAGGGAGGGTGAATTCACTCTCTCTGCTTGAGCTGGGCTCCACCATCTCTGGTCTGATGTTGGCACTCTGGGTTCTCCAGCCTGAGGATGAGGACTAGGACTTACACTGTTGGCTCCCCTGGTTGGACTAGAACCACACCACTGGCTTTTCAGGGCCTCGGCTTTCAGAGAACAGATCATGGGGCTCCTCAGCCTCTTTGATCCCATGAGCCAGTCCCCCATAATTACTCTCTTACTCTCTTTTTGTTTCTATCCATCCATCCATCCATCCATCCATCCATCCATCTACCCATCCATCTATACTACTGGTTCTGTTTCTCTGAAGAGCTGCAGCCCTGTGTTTCCCAGAACAGCACCATTCATGGGGTGTGTGGAAACTGGCATCCTTGGAGCTAATGGAGAGACATTGCCACAGCACCTCAGAGCAGGAGAGAAAACAGCCAGACACCAGCAAGTAGCAAAGCAGACACTCCCATAGTCTCCATTTCAGAAAGAAGGAGGACGTTCCCTGGGGGTTCCTCAAAGCAGTTGGGGAGAAATTTGAAGGGGCTGAAAGTCCTGTAGTGGCGGGGTGGGTGGCAGTCAGGGGGACCAAAGAAATGCTGCTTTTTACTTTTTTCCCCAGTTTTATTCCTTTTCTTTGGCAGATGAAAACTGTATATTTTTTACTGCTTTATCCTCATTTTTGCTTCTAGGCTGATGTGGATTGGGTCAATGTGGATTATATGTTTGTAGCTCACAAAACACAGCCCCTCCCTGCAGTGTGGATGCTGAGGGTCCACCATCTGGCTCGCTCTCATTTCCCCTCCCTGCCACATCAGGCCCCAGCCCCAGCGAGCGCCCTGCTGCACCAGCGCTCCCCTGGCCAGCAGGTTCACCGAGGCCTCTGGCACGGCACTACTCCAGGTGCTGAAGACGCAGCAATGCAGAAGAGACGCAGCCCCTCTGTTGCCACTTTAGGGTCAAAACTTACAGCACAAGTGAGAAGAGGCCTCAGAGAGTCCCCACCCCAGTGGCTCAGGCAGAAGCCCTCTCTCACCCAGCCTGACCCCTGTCAGCCTGCACTCCCTTCCCATCATAGCCGGCTCCTCCATTCCCAGCTCTGATTCCTAGGAAGTGTTGCCTAAATGGTGCCAGATCTGTTCTCCTGCTATGGCTGCTTATTGACCTTGGCTTTGTCCTCTGGAACTGTCAAATTTCTTGACAGTTCTTCAAATGCTGGTCCACGTGCAGCTCGCCATTCTCCTGCTTGCTTACTGTCGGGATCTTTCCCACTGAGTGCACCCGGATCTCCTGCCCTTACCTTTCCCCAGCACTTGCTTACCTTCTCTCAGCCTCAGAGTTCCCCACGTGGGGATGTAGCCTTTATTTCTTCTTCCTGCTGTTTCTTTCCTTCCTCCCACTGCCAACCTAGCGCCCAGCTCTAGGTCTTAGCTTCAAACTCCATGTTTATTTATTGAGCAGCTTATTGCCATCCTGGACAGATTGGGATTGGGTGAGTGGTAGTTCCAAGAATATGCTAAGTCTGCTTTTTCTTTGGGGGTTTGTTTTGTCTATTATCTCTATAAGTTTAGATTATTGTAATGCGTGATTATTTAAGAATCTGGGTAAGGGAATCAATCTATGGTAATTCTTTTGAATAATAAAATAAAATTTAATAAAACATATCTACCAGTGAGCCCTTCTACAGAGAAGGAATAGGCTGAGATGAGTAAACAAATGAATGCAGAGGTGTTTTCTTGTCCGTAAATCGGAGAGTCAACCTTGTCCATCTTTAGTTCATTCTAACAATATCACATAGATAAATAAAATGGACTTTTTCTTCTTTACTGATTCTCTTGGTACATAATGACTTTCCGTGATAGTGGGATTTGTTGTGACATATTCTTACATGCATATAACATAATTTGGTCAGTGTAATTCCCCAGTTCCTCCCCGTGCCCCTCCTGCTTTCTTGTCCCTGACCCCCTTCTACACTCTTGCCTATTTTCACGAGGTCTCTTTCCCCCATTTTCTCTCTAGTCCAAATTTGAGAGAAAACATAAGACCCTTGATTTTCCGAGTATGGCTCATTTCACTGAGCATGGTGCTCTGAAGTTCCACCCATTTTCCTGCAGATGACATAGTTTCATTCTTTATCACTAAATACAACTCCATTGTGTATACTTAGACTTTCTTTATCCATTTGTGGAGACACATAGGCTACTTCCATAGCTCTTGTTTTTATATATATATATTTTTTTAAAAAAAATTTTTATTGGTTCTTTTTAATTATATATGACAGTAGAACCCATTTTGATATAATTATACAGCAAGGAATATATCTTTTTTTTTCACAATGTAGATTCACACGATTCATATAATCTTACATATACATAGGGTAATACTGCCCATCTCAGTCTACTATCTTTCCTTCCTCCACCACCTCCCGTCCCATTTTCCTCTGCACCATCCATACTTCCTCCTTTCTTTTCTTGTCCCCGCCCCCATGAGCCCCCCCAATTATGTATCAGCATCCACTGATCAGAGAAAGCATTTGACTGTGGTTTTTTGGGCTTGCCTTATTTCACTTAGCATGATATTCTCCAACTCCACCCATTGACCAGCAAATGCCATAATTTTATTCTTCTTTATTCCATAACTCTTGTAAATTGCATTGCTATAAATGTGCGTGTGTGTGGATCACTATAGCCTGCTGAGTTTTGTGCTGTTGGATAAACACTGAGGAGTGGTACAATGGTGTAGCTGGATGGTGATTTCATTCCTAGTCTTTTGAGGAGCCTCCATACTGTTTTCCATATGATTGGACTAATTTACATTCCCACCAACAGTGTGTAAGAGTTCCTTTTTCTCTGTGACCACACCAGCATTTGTTATTTGTATTTTTTTTGTTTTGTTTGGGGATTTTTTTGGTACTTGAGATAGAACCCAGGGGTTACCACTAAGCCATATCCCCATTCCTTCTTACTTTTTATTTTGAGATAGGACCTTGCTAAGTTGTTAATTGAGGTTGGCCTTGAACTTGAGCTTCTCCTGCCTCAGCCTCCAGTCACATGATTACAGGCACGCACCATCACATCCAGCTTGTTACTTGTATTCCTGATGACTGCCATTCTGACTGGTGTGAGATGAAATCTCAGCATAGTTTTGATTTGCACTTTCTAGTTTGCTAAAGATGTGAACATTTTTTCATATACTTGTTGGCCATTTGTGCTTCTTTTGAGAAATGTCTGTTCATTTATTTGCCTATTTGTTGAGTGTTTTTTTTTTTTTTGGTGTACAGTTTTTAAAATTCTTTATATATTCTGAATATTAATCCTCTGTCAGAGGAGCAGCTGACAAAGATTTTTCTCCCATTCTGTGAGTTCTCTCTTCACTCCTAATTGTTTCCTTTCTTGTGCAGAAGCTCTGTAACTTGATGCCAAATGGATGGGTTTTCAAATCAAAGTAGCTAAGTTTCAGTCATGACTATTGTTAGTTTATTAATATTAAATATTCAATCCCATCACACTGTTCAACGTAATTAGCAAGTACTTATACTGTTGAATCCATGACCCAGTTTCCTGAAGACATCTGTTTTCTAAAAGGATTTTTTTTTTTCAAATGGAGATTAAAAGACCCTATTCAAGCAGGATCGCCAGATAAAGTACATGACCTTCCCTTAAATTTGAACTTCAGCTACACAGCACGATTTTTTTTTTAAATTTTTTATTTTTTTACGGTGCTGGGCATTGAACCCAGGGCCTTGTGCTTGCAAGACAAGCACTCTACCAACTGAGCTACATGCCCAGCCCATGATTTTTAATATAAGTTATGTCTCAGATGTTGCATGAGAAATTATTCATTCTGTATCTGAAATCAAATTTAATTGAGCATCTTGCATTTGTCTTTCTTTCTCTTTGTCTTTCTTGAGACCCCACTCCCAGGACTTAGGCCCTGGTTGTTTATCCCAGTTCCCACTCTTCCACTACGAACCCCCCTCCTGCCCACCCCCGGCACCATTTATTTATTTTTCTTTCTTTCCTGAGTGGTCTCCCTCATGTAAGGGTCCAGTTCTTCCTCGGCCTAGGGAATGGACTCACTTCTATTCTAAATTATTTTCAGATTTTTGTCTCCTCTGACAATAGGCAGCAGGCGTGTGGTCTTTGTTGCTCTCTGTTGTGGGATTTCAAAAATGTGTACAGGATAAACGGCCAGGGAGGGGAATCTGCTTGAGCAACCTCTGGACTGGTGACTAATAGTTCAACAGTTACAAACAGGTGAAACCAGTCCCTCTGTGTAAACGAGCGAGCAAGCTGCAGCGTCAGCCTGGGTGGAGATCTGGGCCCCAATTCCTCGCCGACAGAGGAGCACCGAGTGCTTGCTGTCTGCGGCCATCCAAAGGCTTGCACAGTCAACATTTTTTTCCACCTGAGAAAGATCCATTTGTGTTTTATAATTTTAATGCCAGCATGACTTCATTTCCCTTTCACCCCATAAACTCTTGCGACCATCCACAAAGGTCAGAGAATAATCCACAGATTGTCTTCTCTGAGGGCTCTGAGTCATCCCAACAGCAAAAGGCTTTCTCTCTCCCAGCCTGAGGAGCCCAGAGCTGATGTGTGCCAGGGGACCAGCTCCTCCCCGCCAACAAGGCACCAGCCACCACGGAGTCGTTCATGCTGTGGAGCTGGCCCCTACCATTGATTGGTTTCATTATTGTGGTTTTTGTTGTTTTGCGTGTGTGTTGGTGCTGGGGAGAGAACCCAGGGCCTCTCACATCTAGGCTTGCACACTACCATGAGTCCTTATTTTATTGTTGTTGATGGATCTCAGTAGGCAAATCATAAATACAAGGAAAGGAAGACACATTTCCTTGTTGAGACTGGGCCGCATCAGTGTCTACAGTGTATGGCTTTAAATTGCAAGGTAATTACAATCCACATTAGACAATGTGAGCTGGTTCAATGTGCAATTATGTGCCTTACATCTCTGGAAATAATACACTATGCAGTAAGTTGTTACCTATGTTTAACAGAATATTGCTAAGAATAGTCTATGAAAGCCAGGTGGGGTGGCACATGCCTGTAATCCCAGCTTCTCAGGAGGCTGAGGCAGGAAGATGGTAAGATTGAGGCCAGCCTGGGCAATTTAGTGAGTCTCTGTATCCAAATAAAATTTTAAAAGGGGCTGGGGCCTGGCACAGTGGTGCGTGCCTATGATCCCAGCAACTCAGGAGGCTCAAGTTCAAGGCCCGCCTCAGCAGTTTAGTGAGACCCTATCTTTTAAAACAAGGTCTGGGGATGTAGCTCAGTGATAAAGCAGCCCTGGGTTAAATCTCCAATACCGCCCCCCCAAAAAAGAGAAGTCTGGGAATATAACTAACTATAGAGCTCTTGCCTAGCATGCATGAGGGCCTGGATTCAATCCTCAGTAATGAAAAAAAATCTGTGAGACTAATAAATTTACTAAACTGAAAAAAAAAAATGGCTTAGTAGAGAATATGAAGATACGTCTGAGCTTCAACAAACAAGCTTGAGATCCAGTGAAGCTTTGGTTCTCAAAATCCACACTCATGAAAACGTCCGGAGTATCTCTAAACCCTGACTGCCCGGAGGGCCGTTCCCCCAGGCTGGGCAGCGCTGGGCAGCAGCGCTGGGGTTCAAGAGCCAGACTCACGCCACACTGTCCTCCTACGGAGCTCCTCAGAGCTCAGGTTCCTCGTCTGTAAAATGGGGACCACCATGCAGGCTGCAGGGGGCTGTTGGGAGGACCACGCTCCTGTTCGTAGGGGTCTGAGCAGCTGATCCACATTGTTAGCAGTTTCTTCTAAAGCCTCACTGCGGTGACCGGTGCTGGCCGTCCCGCAGTGCGCCCTCGGGCAGGCTGACCAGGCCCTGCCTTCAGTTCATTTCTCTGTGCGTCTGTTCACTGCCAGGAGAGTGAGTCTGAGCATTCCTAACTCACTCACAGATCCAGTCCTTGAGGAAGGAAGTGGCCACATTTCCCCAGGAGCCTGGCGGTGTCCACTCCGCCCTGTGAGAAAGTTGGGGATACTGAGAAATACGAAGTCAGCCGGAGTGTGCCACGGCCATTCACACAGCAGGGCACCCTGGACCCCGCTGCTGCTCTCGTGAGACACGCAGGTGGTCACAAGAAGTCGGCTCTCTTGGTTGTGGTGACAAGTCCCCACATGGGCAGCACCCACACAGGGCCACGGGTGTCAGAGTATGTGGCATTCAGACCTCAACAGCCACAGGTCCTGAGTCTCCCTTCTTGGGCCTCCTTCCTGACCTCTAAATGCTGGTGGCACTGGGGTGATGACTTCTTCTCAGTCTACATTCTCCTCCTAGGTGACCTTACCCAGGCCCTTGGGGGTCAGAGAATCCCAAGTTTGTCTTCATAGCCTGAGCTCCCGCCAGGCCACAAACTCCTGCATGTGGGTGTCCAGAGGGTTCTCATCCTTGGCATTCCAAAAAGGAACTCCCGTTTCCAGATCCCAAAGCCCCACTATCCACACAAGCCTGCGTTCACTGCCCCCCCAGGTGCTCCCCACCAGGACACAGTACCGTCCCCAGCCAGGTTCCTGACCTTAAAGAGTCGCTCTAGAACCAGCTCTCGCCCAAAGCCCTGCCGGTTCTCACCGATACCTCCCCCGTCCTAGCCCTGTGCTCTAGCCCACATTAGCTTGTTACTGTCCTACAACGCCCCTCATCTTTCTGGAACATTCCCACCTCTGTCACTTCACTTCCTGTTCCCATTACCTGGAGCATGCCTCTCTTATGTTGGTTCACAATTCATTTCTGCTCAATGTCAATGTCACCTCCCCAAAGACCTCCCCCCATCTCCAGTAGGAAACAGCCTCTGCTCTGGCCGTGCTCCAGCCTTTACCCTGCCTTTTTATTCTTTTATTCTTTTTCCTCACGGTTCATTCATCCACCTGACGTTACACCGCTTGTGTGTGCACCGTCTGCCTTTTGCACTGTCATAAACTCTCTGAGAGGGCGAAGACTTGGTCTTACTCTGGTGTCCTGACTTCTAAAATAGTCACTAACTACAGTAGCAGGTTCTTAGTGAATTCTTATTGCAAGAATGAACGAATGAATGAATGGTCAAGTGTTGATAATAAAAAGGTTTGGGGAACCAGAAGAAAAATATTAGTACACTTAAAAAAGAAAAGATTCTGTTTGGGCCTTGAAGAATTTGTATAAGTGAAAAGAATAAAAAAAAAGTTCAACAGGTGGGGAAATAGCACAGGCAAAGTGCAAAGATGACCACAAGATTTGTATGGCAATAAAAAGAAACTGATCTAATAGATGCAGGAAACAAATGGCCAATGCAGAAAGAAACTGAGATTGAATAAGCAGGAAAGGGGCAGCTCAGAGCAGGTGTCGACGTGTCACCGAGAAGAGCTGTTTGATGGGGACGTGACTTTTTGCAGCAGGTGGCGAGGTGTCGGTGGTTGTCATGCAGTGACTAAAGCTGGGGTAAGGCGGGCTCTGCCACCTGAGCAGCACCCAGGCACAGCCTCAGGCACAGGTGAAGGGCTGCACAGTCAGGTTTCCCTGTAGCCTGAGTAGAGGTGGCAGGAAGAATCCCCTTTACCCTTGGGGTCACAATAGAATCTGAGAATGGGACCAGCCAGGGGCACCTCACATGACTCTCTGGTCAGGGAGTTTATTGCTCTAGAATCCAGTAAGCATTGGTTTTCTCTGGTGGCATGGAAATGGGGCTTCCAGAAAACACATGGGTGATATTGTTGGAAAAATATCAGGTTTTTAATCCCCCCCAAAATGACCACACTAGAACTTCAAATGACTCAAACACCCCCACGCCTGGTTTTGTTATAGCTGCCTTACAAACATCATTGCTTAGGAAGTGGAAGGTTGTCTGATCCAAACTTTGTAGCCTTGCTCTAAAGAGGCACACGTGACCTCTTAAGGAATCCTACTTATCCCAGGTGTTGCAGACTTGTGTCCGGGGTGTAGAATTGATTTGCTGTGAGAAAAAGCTGGAAATGACCCAGATAAGTACAGCAAAACCCAGGGGACCCACTCATTATTTCTATTAAGATCAAGTGACTAATGGATAGTAAACCTGTTGCAGTCGCCTGATTCCACCTCCCCTCAAAGATGAGAAAGAGGACACATTACGTGGCACCAAGCTACATTTTAAAGACGACTTTGGAATTACTGTATTCTCAAACCTGTAACTGGTGGCTTATTGCACTTGAAGAAAAGTTCCGGCACTGTGCCTCCTATTGTGTCATTAGACACAGCAACACCTGGGTGGTGGGAACACCAAGCTGGGGGCTCCATCTTTCAGGCTTCAGTGGCTGCACTGTACCCCCTCCCCCATTTTTTGATGCCCTAAGAAGGAGAATTACATTGAGTGGATGTGACTTGTTGGGAACCCAATTCATATTTTCACTCAGTGAATCCTCACATGTGAAGGAGACAACATTAGACCCATGTTACACATAGAAAAGTAAACCCCAGGGAACATTGCTCTCCACAGACTGTTTATTTCATATAAAAAAATATGTTAGCTGGGCACAGTGGCCCATGCCTGTAATCTCAGCAACTCGGGAGGCTGAGGCAGGAGGATGGCGAGTTGGAAACCAGCCTCAGCAAAAGTGAAGCGCTAAGCAACTCAGTGAGACCCTGTCTTTAAATAAAATACAAAATAGGGCTGGGGATGTGGCCAGTGGTTGAGTGCCCCTGATTCAAACCCAGGTCCCTTATTCCCCCCCCCCCCCGACCCCCAAAAGAATCTGTTTGCTCTTGGAACTCCCATTTCTGGGCTTCAATTCTTTGCAATAAGAATAGCTCTGCCTAGTACATGAGGCCCTGGGGTTGATCCCAAGCACAGGGGAGAAGAAGAAAATAAGAACCTTTATACAGAGGTGGAACCCATTGTGGTAAAACTGCTATATAATTTAGACAAGGCTAGATCTCACTTATTTCAAGCAAGAACTGAGAAAGCCAAAGTCCAGGGCAACAAAAGGCTGTGGAAAGACCAAAGAAAAATCATCCCTGCCTCCTACAGATGGGGCCACATCTTCTTTGTCACTCTGTTCTCAATGCCTAGAGTAAAGAGCAATTTGAGATAGTTTCATATGGTGACTTTGGGATTCTGCATCATCGAATGTGACCTGGAGGATCCCTCAGGGTCACTCTGGGCCAGCCCCATCCTTCTGGGCAAAGAAAGGATCTGACCTTCCTCCCCCAGGCCTGCAAAGCAATACAGATGGACAGTAAGAACCACAAAGTGGGTTTAGAATAAAATAAACACCATCTACATTATTTTCTTCCTCCTTTTTCTAATCTTCTGATTTATTTTAAAAAAAGAACAAAAAACAAGGATCTGTTGTAGGAGAGTTCCTGGATGTTTCTCACAAGCAGATAGTAATGGTCTCTTCTTCTCAGGTGATAGGAACCAGACAGAGAGGGCAAAGGAATGACAGGATCGGGATGAGACAAAGCACATCTAGCCAATCGATAGTCTTCCAGTTCTAGTGACTCTTGAAAACAACAGTATTGCAAGAATTATTTAACATTGTCATTACAGCATGACTTCTATCAAGGTGTGGCTGCTGAGAGGGTTCATCTTCCTTCACTTTTTCAACAAATTCTTGCTCAGGACCCAGCACGGCAAGCATTGGGCTAATTGCTTGTTTTATAGAGATGAGCCAACAGTCCTTGCCAGCAACTAGCTCATAATCAAAACAACCCAAATGACAATGACTACGTAGTTTGCTAGAGCAGCAGCATGCCCAGGATGCCAGGAAAGCCTTGGCATACAGTCGGAAAGGGACCCAAGACCAGGTAACCCTAGAATTGTGTTGGGACAGAGGGGCAACATTTAGACCCAGATGGAGAAGCCAAGCGAGCATATTTAAGACAGGAGCAAAAGTTATTGACACAGAGAGTGATATTGGCCAGATTATGTTGAGTGCATGCATGAATATGTAACAATAAATCCCATCATTATGCACAACTATTATGCACCAATAAAAAATGTGGGGGAAAAAGTTATTGGCATAGAGAATACTAGAACTGTCTGGAACCACAGCTGGCTGGCACCACTAGAATCTGGGAGAGTTTCAGAACTGATGCTGAAGAGGGCAGATCAAACGAGATTCCAGTTCTCGTGACTGGACATTTTTTCTTGAAGCAATAGGGACTCATCAAAGGGGTTTCAATAAGGAACAAGAATGTGTGAGATCATTTGAGAAGAAAATTAATGCCTAGACTTGAAGGAGAGGGGCCAAAAAACAAGACTGGAGCAAGGGAGACTAGTGGGGAAGGTATGACAAGAAACTGGGTAAAAAATTACACAGGACCTCACTGAGGGGCACGAATGAGGGTAGAGAGGAGCAGATCCACCAGTTGGATGGGAAGAATAAATGGAAAAGGGTAACTCTCGGGCTTCTGGCTTGAATTACCAGATGAATGTTGATGTCACTGGCCAACATACAGTGTAGGCAAAGGGGACATTTTGGGGAGGAAGAGGATAAGGGCAGTTGGTACATGTTTAGTTGGAGATGCCCAGCCGGCAGCTGGGTGGCCATGGCTGGATCTTAGGAACAAATTACAGGCAGGAGATGTGAATCAGCACAAGAACAACCTCTGAAGCTATAGGTTCTATAGATCAATGTCTTTCAAGACAGTTTTTCTATAATCCATAGAATTACATTTTATATCTTATGTACACACACACACTTAAAACTTCACTCAATGATATCATTATTAAGTGTGATAGGTTGTAATAGATCTCTACTTTAGTTCATTAAAAAAAATCTGGCCAGATACCTGATTTGATTTCACAATCACTAATGGGCTGCAGCCTATAGTTTAAAATACATTGTCCTGGACTAAAGGCTTCTTATGGCAGGACCTTATCTTGTGCAATTTAGACTCCCCATAGCACCCATTATGCTGCCTTGTGTATACTGAATTTCTGTGGAAGGAAAGAAGGAGGGAAGGAGGGAGCCTGGGAAGAAGGAAGGAAGGAAGAAAGATAATTTGTTTTCTGGTGCTCAACCTTAATTTTCTCCAAGACTGCAATTAAGTATTGTCTCCTTCAATTCTCCTTAACTTTTTTACATAGTTTCTATTTTTCACACACTTCCAGGTGAATGCAGCATGGATCATTAGCCCTGGGGGCAGATTTTGGTGATTCATCTTTTCTCACCATCACATCCTCAGCACTACCTCCCAAGCACACCTACGCTCCAGCCATAGGTTTTTAAGTTGGACTGGACTAGACTGGTCATGCAATGCACTTAAATTATATGGCCACAGTCCTTCTATGCAGGTCACTATGCTCTGTGCCACATGGCCCAACTGGCCAGACCAGAGGAAAATGACGGCAGCAGCCAGCACACATACACACCACACACACACACACACACACACACACAGCGCGCTCTCTCTCTCTTTCTCTCTCTCTCTCTCTCTCTCTCTCTCTCTAATTCATACACATGGAAAAGAAGAAGTAGAAGTCGTGGGAAAACAAGCTTTGTGCAAGTTGAGGACAAGAGGAAGAGAGGACAGCATGGAAAAATGAGTTGGTAGGAGCAGAAGCAGTTCAAGGAGAAGCAGAGAGAAGTTGAGAAACCATAATGGCAGAGACTCAAGGGGCAGAGCAGCCGGCTTCCATTCAGACAAGCCAGCACCCACCAGGCTATGACGACCTGAATTGCTTTCTATTCCCCTTGCACATCCCAGGTGCATGAGGGACAGCTTTTCATAGATTCCTCTTCTCTCCATGAGGGCTGGTGTTTGTTAAAAAAAAAAAAAAAAGTTTTTCTTTACTTTCTTGTGTATTTGTTTAAATTATAGAAGTCACAAGAATAATACAAAGACCTCAAATGCCCTTTACTCAGATTCACCAATGTTTTGCGTTTTTTTCTAGAGTTCCTTTCTGTTTTCATTTTTTTTCCTGAAACTTTTGCAAATAGGATATGTATAACATGCCCCTTCACCTCCTAATGATTGAATGTGCTTTTCCTTAGATATTTTCTTCTACAACCCCAGTACAGGTAACAAATTCAGAACATTTTACATTGACAAATTAATTTAATATAAAAGTCCCCATTTCCACATCAATACTCACAGTGGCATCACTCACAATAGCCAAAAGGTGGGAACAACCCTAATGTCTATCAAAAGACAAATGGATAAACAAAATATGGTGCATACATGCAATGGAATGTTTACTCAGCCCTCAGAAGGAATGGAATTCTGACGAGTGCTGTAACATGAACGGACCCTGAGAACATCCTGCAAGCAGAATCAGCCAGACACAAAAGAACAACCAGAGTGCTGTGTGCTTCCACTTGAATGAGGAGCTCAGAATGGGTAGATTCCTGAAAACAAAGAGAAGGCTGGTAACTGGGGGCCTGGAAGAGAAGAAGCATTGATGTTGTCACAAGAGCAGAGAGGCATGGGCAACAGTTCAGGGAAGTTCTCTGAGGTGGCACTAGCAGTGAGAGAGCTGTGTTGGTGTCCACCTGGGGAGTTTGTGCCTGAGTGTCACGGAACACTTGAAGATGTGCAGACTGCACAGCAGAATGTAAAAGCATTATGGATCAATGCTGTTTCTCTTTGCCCTTCAAATTAGCTAGTTTGTGCCTTAAATATGCAAAAACTTCTGTACAAGTTGTGACAATGACATGAGTTTAGACATACTGTGTCCTTTATGAATAGAACCTGACCTATAAAGTCTCCACCCTGACACTGACTCTCTCTGAGGCTTGACAGGACACTTAACGGGTTGCTAATTAACACAAGCCCTCTAAAATACATAGGAGGCGAGGCATATATGGGGTACTCAATTTAAACACCATGTTCCATTGAACTTAGCATCTAAGTCAATGAGCTAATATCCTATTGAAGAAATAGGAACAAAAGAGATTTTGTAAAGGCAGAACTGATGAGTACCATTATTCACAAAGTTTCCACCATCTGTTCAAATCTAGATTCAGGGAGGCTGTAATAAGCAGGAACTGGACAGCTGCTTTATACCATTTTAAATGTATACGTATACTTTATCTCATTTGATTTACAGCCATGGCTACACAGGGAGAAAATCACAGTATGGGCTGGAGGTGTAGTTCAGGGGTAGAGCACTTAGCAAACATATGAAAAGCCCTGAGTTTGATCCCCAGCATGGCAAAAAAAAAAAAAGAGGAAAAATCTCATAGTAGACTCTCAGTGTGTACTTATGGTACTGGGGATTGAACCCAATGTCTCATGAGTGCTAGGCAAGTACTCCATCATGAAGATATACCCCCCAGCCCACAGTGAATTTTTCAAAGCAAATGACATGGTACTCAGTTAAGAAATGTCTCTCCCTTACCCTCCTCAAGCTTCTTTAAAATTATTTATCTCTTTTTGTCTCTTTTCTCTCATTAAATCATAGGAACAGGAAGTTTTTCTTATTTTTATTTTAATACTACACTTCTAAGACTCAGACACTTGGACTTTTCAGGATTCTAAGAAATAGAAAAAATGTGCTTTTGTTGAAAGACTACAAGTTTAGTTCTATGAACTCTAAGCCAACATTTTATAACTATATTTTATTACAACTTCATTTTAGTTAGAATGTCACTATGTATTTAGTTTAATTGTATGCTTGGATTATGGGTTGCAATAAAAACACTGGGTTTGAACTAAAAATGTCACAGAAGTGAGCAGGAAAGTTTCAAAGGAAGTCAGGATAGAAACTATTGACTCCATAGAAAGAAGTAAAAGTTATTCAAATTGGAAAGGAAGAAGTTAAATATCTCTGTTTTGGTGATATGATCTTATATATGAAAAACCCTAATGACTCAACCAAAAACCTGTTGAAAATAATAAATTCAGTAAAGTTCCAGGATACAAAATTGACACATGAAAATCAGTTCCATTTTCACACACTAAAAATGAACTATATAAAAAGGAAATTAAGAAAACAATCCTATGTATGATAGCATCAAAAAGAATAAAATACTTAAGGAACAAACTTAACCAAGGAGGTGAAAGATCTGTCCACTGAAAACCATAAAACCTTGATGAAGAAATTGAAGAAGGCACCTCAAATGCAAAGCTACCCATGTTCATGGATTGGAGGAATTACTATTATGAAAATGTCCACACTACCCAAAGTGATCTACACATTCAGGGCAATTTCTCCCAAATTCCAATGGTGCCAGGTATGACATACACACATAATCCCAATGACTTGCAAAGTTGAGGCAGGAGGGTCCCAAGTTTGAGACTAGCCTTACAACCTAGCTAGACCCTGTCTCAATTTTTTAAAAATATTTTTAAAAGGGTTGGGGATCTAGCTCAGTTGTAGAGTGCCCCTGGGTCCAAACCCTAATGCCACAAATAAAATCAAGTTTCTAATGGCATATGTCACAGAAATAGAAAAAGTGGTCCTAATATTCATATGGAACCACAGAAGATCCTGGACAGCCAAAGCAATTCTGATGAATAATAAGAAAGCTGGTGGAATCATATTTCCTAAGTCCAAATAATATTATAAAGCAATAGTAATCAAACAGTAAGGTGCTGACATAAAAACAGAGTAACAGAGAACCCAGAAATAACTGTATATAGTGTCAACTAATCTTTGACAAGGGCACCAAGAACACACAATAGAAAAAGGAAATCCTCTTCAAAAAATATAGTTGGGAAAACTGGATATTCCCATACAAGAGAATAAATTGGATCCTTATCTTACATCACACACACACAAAAAGAAATTTACTCAAAGTGGATTAAAGACTTAAATGTAAGATCTGAAATCATAAAACTCCTAGAAGGACATAGGGGGAAAGTGCCTTCACATTAGTCTTGGAGATGATTTCTTTCTTCTTCTTTCTGTCAGTCTTTTCACACAAGCAACAAAGCAAAAGTAAGTCAGTGGGACAACATCAAACTAAAAAGCTTCTGCTCAGCAGAGGAAACAATCAGCACAATGAAAATGCATCCTACTGTCATGTATAACTTATTATAACAAATTAAAAAATGAAAAGGCAGCCTACGGAAGGAGACCAAGTATTTGCAAGCCATAATGTGGTAAGGGGATAATATCCAGAACATTCGCAGACTTTATTTCCAGTAGGAACTCAGAGCTCAGTAACAGAAAGAAAAAGTAGCCCAATTTAAACCTGAGAAAAGGGCCCGAGTTGCCTCTTCCCCAGGGAGATAGGAGCTGACCAACAGGTCTGTGAGAAGTGCTCCCGTCTTAACCATCAGCAATGCAGATCAAAACCACGAGGGATCACCCCCCTTTGTTAAATGGCTATTAAAAAAAAAAAAAAGATAAATGGTGACAGGTGTTGGTGAGGGTGTGGAGAAAAAGGATTCCTCGCACTTGTTGGTAGGAATGTAAATTGATATAGTCTTTATGGAAAACAGTATGGAGCTGCCTAAAACAATTCAAAATTGAACTACCATGTCATCCAGCGACTTCTGCTTATGTGTTCAAAGGAGATGAGGTCAGTGTGTCAGAGACAGCTGCGCTCCCTGGGCACTGTGGCACTGTTCACAGCAGCCAAGATGTGAAAACGACCTAAGTGTGTGAGGATGAAGACGAAGAATGGATGAAGAAAACGTGGTGGATCAATGGGCAGTGGAACATTATTCAGCCACTAAAATAGAGAGAAATCCCACCATTTATGATAACGTGGATCAACCTGGAGGACATCATGCTAAGTGAATTAAGCCAGATACAGAAACAATTCTGCATGCTCTCACTAGGGTGTGAAATTCCGGCAAGGCTGAAACTCACAGGAGCCGAGAATAGACTGGCAGTTGCCAGGGAGGGAGAAGGGAGATGTAGGTCAAAGGAAAGACACTTTCCCTGTAAGAGGAAGAAGCCCTGGGTATCTATTGTTCGGCAGGGTGTAGTATAGACTTGAAATCTGCTGTGAGCAGATCTTAAGTATGCTCACCACACAGACACACACACACACACACACACACACACACACACAAATGGTAACATATGAGGTGATGGATGTGTTAATTAGCTTAAGGCCTGATCACTTCACAATGTGTATCATATCAAATCTTCACATTGTATATTTTAAGTATCTATGATTTTTGATTTTCAAAACCTTAATAAAATTGGAAAACAGCCGGGTGCGGTGGCGCACGCCTGTAATCCCAGCGACTCTGGAGGCTAAGGCAGGAGGATCACGAGTTCAAAGCCAGCCTCAGCAACTTAGCGAGGCCCTAAGCAACTCAGTGAGACCCTGTCTCTAAATAAAATACAAAATAGGGCTGGGGATGTGGCTCAGTGGTTAAGTGCCCCTGGGTTCAATCCCTGGTTCCAAAAAAAATAAACAAATAAAATTTAAAAATAAAATTGGAAAATATTAAGCCTCTTTCCAAAATAAAACATACTGAAATCAGTTTGTAAGTGCTCATTTTTTAAAAAAGGCAGATATAAGGAAAACAAAAAAGAAAAATTATCCAGTCTTTGCTGACAAGTCTTTACCCAAATCCCACTCTCCCAGTGAGTTGAGCAGGACATCTGGTTTAAAACTGTTGCTCACCCACGTTTGCACATGCGCATACGACACACACACACACACACACACACACACCCCGTCTGTGCAGCTAGTGTGGACCTCTGCCACCCTTGGTTGTTGCTGTCTCTGTCTCTCCACAGGCACCTGAGCTCCTTGGGGTCAAGAACAGTCTGCTTTGTCCACTCTTGTCACCCCAGAACCCGTACATCGTCGGCCTTCAATCAATGTTTGTCGAATGAATCCAAACACAAACACACTGACATGGAGAGATGTTTCTTCTAGTGTATCCAAGTTTTAAACTGAGTCTTGCTATTTTTTAACATAAAGAAAAAGCAACATCTAGCAGACATCAGGAACTCTGGTAGGGTGTTCACATATTACATAACTCTGAGAGGTATTGTCCTTGAGTTACAGGTGAGGAAACCGAAAGCTGGAAGATAGGGAGCCAAGGTCACACTCACAAACTGAAACGATGCAGATGGCAGTGTTTGACTCTGAAGTCCTCGGGAGCTCATTGCACCACTGCTCTCTGTAGTACCCTGGGTGTATGTTTGTTGACTGCCATGCTTTTCCATTTAGCTTCTCTTCCTAAGTATTCTCTCATGTGATCACACTGTGCTTCCTACCTTCATGACAAAAGCTAACAGTGTGAGTGAGTGCGGCTCACACTAGAGAGAGCAGTCACGAGAGCAGTCACGCGTGCCTGAGGGCCACAAACACCTGTCATCTGCGGGTTGGTTAGGAGCTTTCCCAGTGGTCTCACTGACCTCCGAGCCTTGCCCAGGAGCTCCCTGCCCTTGTGTGTGTTAGCTGGGATCCTCAGATTCAGCTGACTAAGCTTGTTGTGTTTTAGAAGGACATTAGATTGGCTCACAGATTTGAAACTGAACAATTAAGCCTGGAAGAGGACATGTCCGTGGGCCCTGGCCACTGGGGCTCTCTAGACACTTCCACCCTCTGAACCCCTACCTGCTGGTGTCATGGCTCCCAGACCAGCTTCCTCTGTGGGAGTCAAGGACAGAGCTGGCTTAGGTGCATGTCCTCACAGCTCTGCAGCCAGGAGAAAATGGAGGAGGAGGGGGAGGGGTGGGGGAGGGGGACAGGGAGGAGGCGAGGAGAAAAATAATCTCTTTCTCCAGCTCAGGTTTGGAAATCACTGGCAGAAGATACTGGTTGGCCAGGATGGAAGCTTGAGTCTTCCCAGGACCAAGCAACGGGCCCAGGAGATGCAGAGCGGTGCTTGACTAAATTGGGCATGTGCCTTTCCTCTGGAGTGTGTCTCTTTAAAAAAAAAAAAAAAAAATTGTAGCTGTAAATGGACAGCATGCCTTTATTTTATATCTTTATTTTCATGTGGTGCTGAGGATTGAACCCAGTGCCTCACATGTGCTGGGCCAGTGCTCTGCCACTGAGCTACAGCCCAGCCCCTGAAGTATGTCTTAATGAGCAGCCCCACATGGTTTTGAGGAGTTTGTGCCAGAAAAATTTCAGTTTTGTTTTGCTTTATTTTGGTACCAGGGATTGAACCCAGGGGCGCCTAACAGTCACTGAGTCATATCCCTAGCCTTTTTACATTTTTATTTAGAGACAGGGTACTTCTAAGTTACTTAGGACATTAAGTTGCTGAGGCTGGCCTTGAACTTCTGATCCTCCTGCCTCAGCCTCCCAAATTGCTGGGATTAAAGGCATGCACCTCTGCACCCAGCATGGAAAATTTCAGTTCTAATCAGACAAAAGGTCAAATGCTCACCCTAGGACCAGATCAAACCCTGCCTCATTCCTAGACTACTTCAGGGCAAAGTAGTTCATTATGAACAAAGACTCATAGAGCACCCACCATGGGGTAGGCATTGCCTGGTGCTGGAGACACCCATTTATTCCTTGGGTTGGCCAACAAATTTTATTCAAAGCCTCAGCTCCCTCCATCAGTCAGCTAAGGGGCGAGGAGCAGGGAGTGTGGAAGGCAGATGAGCATCTGCCCTCTCAGAACTTCACCACAGGGGTACACAGTTGACAGACAAGTAGGTGGAAAAACAGCCACATATTGTAAAAGCAAATGACCAAGGTGCTGTATTAGAAGAGTGGGGTGGGCAGAGGGACCATCTGCTCAGCACCGTGAAGGCTGGGCCCTCTGCAGAGCTGCTGATCACAAAGCTACCCAAGCGCTGTGTTCTCCTTAGGTTGTACCCAAAGAAAATAAAATCATCCAAGCCAATCATGTAAAGCCAAAAGAAGCCTTTATTTTAGCTGGCCAGCGACGATTGTCCTTACGCCTAAAAGAGGGGTGCTGGGAAATCGCTGGTTAATTCTGTCCTTGCCAATTTTTATAGGGCAGAGAAGGGATTAGGGCGGGACTATAGGGATTATAGGGAGGGAAGGGATTAGGGTGGGGCTGACTCTCTCCTGATGGCTTGGAGAATCTTTTTGGGGCGTTTAACAATCTTTATGATAAACTATTGAAATTAACGCTTTTATTAGCCCCATTTTTACAGATGGTAATACTAAGTCACAAAACTGATATTACTTGCTAAAAGTTGCGTGATCAATGAAACAGTGGAGCCGAGATTCACAGTCCCTGGCTCTGAAGTCCATGCCTTAAGCCATTTGCTACACTGCCTCTTGAAACTGTTTTTCTGTGGTGTTCACCAACCTCTGCTGCTACATCCTACGTAATAATTAGTTACCTCATATCTAATGTGTCACCACCCTCTAGTACATCTGATTCCTTATAATGCTATGTTTCTGAAATCTTTTTCTTAAAAATGTTATATACACACAGAGAGATATGTGTATCACACACATACGTTTTCAAATGCATAAGTACTGTACATAAATACCACATAAAAAAATAACATTTGTAAGCAAAATGACCAGCCCGTGCTGCAGCTGGGCTACACATTTGTGTGGATAATTTTTAAAGAAAAAATATAATGCATACATGTGAGTGTGTGTGTGTGCGTGTGTGTGTGTGTGTGTGTGTGTGTGTGTGTGTGTAAAATCCTTGACTGTTGCCTCCCTGTCTATCAACATTTACCTGTAAGTCTGAGTTAGACTATGCTAGTGTGGGCTGCTGGCCAGGACGGGAACTTTGTTATATTGAGCTGGCCAGTGTGAGGATAGCTGTTAAAGTAGAATTCTGCCTATACTTAATCCTTCTCCAAAAAAGGAGATATTTAGTTTCAGAGAGGCATTTAGTAGTCACACAAGAAACATTAGTGGGGGTCGAGGAGCACGCACGGCCTGGTGCTCTGGTCACAGCTGCCAGTCCCCAGCTGGAGGCAGCAGGCCTGGCCACCCTGTCTCCGAATCTCTGCAAAGGCCCAGGTTTGGTCTGGATTTGATCAAGCTGATCGGATCCTGGTTTCACAAGGATTGTTTTAAAACTGCTAGAATCTTAAGGAAGGTTCTCTTACTATTTTCTTTTTAAAAATGATATTAAAAAGCAGATTACAACTCATGCGATTCAAACGTGTAAATATACAAAAGGTTATAGAGTACAGTGGAAAACCTCTCCCACGCATAAACCCCCAACACAAGGTTGCCCTCCTGGGAGGCAATTACCAGTTCCTTCTTTATCCTTCCAGAGACATTCTATTATCATTTTCTTGTACTGTTTCATTTTTTCCCTGGAGACACATGTTTGGCCTTTTTATCTCGCTTTGCCTTCCTTTCCTCTCTTTCTTTCCTATCCCTTCTCTGAAAAGACAAAGCAACCTCCCCAGGGGATTTTTCTTCCTAAGCCAAATTGCTATAGGTTGATATCGGTTTCATTCCCTTTCCAACTCCATTCGTGACAGCTGGTGGTCCGAGTCACCTTCTGATGAGTGATGGATAGGACCAAACGGAGCAGCCATTCCCTGATATCATTAATGGCAAGATTTTTGCAAGCTCAAAATTCTAAGAACTGACCGTTGCCTCCAACTGTTAGCAGCTGTTAATTTGGCTGCGATGGTGGGAATCCGAACGCCCTGTGCAAACAATCTGGGACAGCCGCGGCTCACTGTGCATCTTCTCGGTGATACTTGAGTCTGAATTTCTTTGGCCTAAAAATAATATCCTAAACCCATTCCAGAGTCCACTGTCTATCACTAGCCACGTAACCTTGCAGGAGTAACTTGCCCTTGGTACTAGGTTCTGTCTGTAAGCTGAGCCTGCTAGTTGCAGTGATCTTTCAGCTTCTAGTCTTCAGTTTTTTTGTTTTGTTTTTTTTGGTACTGGGGATTGAACCCAGGGGCACTCCACCACTGAGCCACATCCCCAGCCCTATTTTGTATTTTATTTAGAGACAGGGTCTCACTGAGTTGCTTAGGGCCTCGCTAAGTTGCTGAGGCTGGCTTAGAACTCGCTATCCTCCTGCCTCAGCCTCCCAAGTGCTGGGATTACAGGCGTGCGCCACCGCACCCGGCTCTAGTCTTCAGTTTTAAAAATGTCCTAAAAGTGGAATCAGTTATTAAATGGTGAATGTCAATGTCATCCCAGTCCTTTCCTCTTTCTCCAAAAGCACCCAAGAAAGGAATGAAGGAGAAGGTGCTTTCTCCAAAAGCATCTGAAGCTTGAAGGACTGAAGAATATGACCATGATCTTGAAGCATAGTTGAACCCATGACCTTGAACCCATGGTTGATGTCTCTGGGCGGTTTTAGAGCTGCTGCTAAGGGATTTGCTGTCTTTGGTTGCTTGGGTTTAAGAACTACTTGCCCCATAACTGCAGAAAGCTGTTGCTCCATGGTGGTTTGAAAGTCCCCACCAAAATTCATGGTGAAACTTAATCCCCACTGTGAGGTGCTAAGAGGTGGGATCAGGTGGGACTTTAAGAGATGATTAGAACATGAGTGAGTGATCTGCCTTATGAATGGATTAGTCCACCTGCGGATTAATCCATTATTTTGAAAGTGGATCCATTATAAAAGCCAAGTTGAGTCTGTCTCTTGGTTCTTCCCCCTTTTACCATGTGATACCTTGGGCAACCGTGGGATTCTGCAGAGAGTCCGCATCAGCAAGAAGGCTTTCATGAGTAAGGGTCCTGCGACCTTGGACCTACCTCCCAGAACCACGAGCCTAATAAATCTCTGTTCTTTATAAATTCGTCTGTGGTACTCAGACATAACAACAGAAAATGAACTGACATCCCACATCCTGGCAAGTAACTTCTCATGAAAAAACATTCATTTTTTATACACTTCTGTTTATTTATTTAGGTGCCGGGGACCAAATCCAGCACCTAAAAGGTGTATCCCCTTGGAAAGGCCAGCTGGCTGCTGTGATGAGGCTTTGTGGGTGGCAGTAGGCTGGGGCACCACACTTCCAGGTACCTGCATTGGCTTAATGAGTTCTGAAACTGGTTTGTCAGGGCACCCTGGGTCTCACCTTCTCCATGGCAAGGACACTCCGGTGTGCATCTACTCCTGCTTTCCTATAAAAAGGAGCCTAGGTGGGGGTGGTTCTTAACCAGACTATTTCATGAGCATAAGTTAGCAAATGCATCACATCAGGTCCTGATAGATGGGAAAGTAGAACAATTCCTACTCTACAAAAGAGAAACCTGGACAAGTGCCTCACTTTTGATTCATTTTTTTTTATTCAGAAAGCCTTTGGTAAGCCCACGAGCAGATTTACAGAGGCTATTAAAACTGAAGTTTCAGGGCCCCTCACCAGGGCCCTTTCAAAACCACCAGAGGACCTTGGTAATATGGTCACATATTTATACATTTTGGTAATATTTGCAAAATTAAGATAGTTTAAGTGCAATCAGCTTCTTACTGTCTCTTTGCACTTCAACATCCCCTCAGAAATACTTCCCTTGGGCAGGGTGGGGTTGGAATGGTCACAGGCATTGGGGGACCTGGCAAAGGAGGAGTTGAGTGGAGGACACATTTCATTGGGTTTTAGTGGTTCACAATCAATTCTGAATATAGGTCATCGGTGGCTTGCCCATATCAGAATAGCTTCTGGGAATTCTTCTACCACCCACTGAGCCAGCTCACCAGGCACTGGGATCCAAAGGTGCTGGGTCAGAGGCCACATTGCAATATGAGCATGTCCTGCAGCATGGAAGTCATGTGGAGTGGAAGAAAAGGAAGATTTGAAACATACAATCATGGGAAGTTCTTCTAGCGATCACAATTTTAACACTGTCAGCAGAAAATTCTGTTATCTTTAATTAATGCCTATTCAAAATGAATGCTTTTCCCCATCAGGCATGTATTTAATTATGCAGCACATACAATGATAAACTTGCCGTACTTTTTTCTTGCTTGATGGGAATTAGGCAATATTAGAATCCATGTATTTAGAGGGTTGTATTATAAACTACAAATATATCTGCGTGGGAACTTGAGTATTTAATGCATCCCAAACATCAGTACTTAAATTGTTTTTGGCAAACCAAGCTAGAAGACTGAATTACCTTTCTATTCTCTCTCCATAAAATGAAAAGGCAAAACTGTTGTTATATTGAGATCGTCTATTTTTAAATTCAGGGGAAAACATTATAAAAGTATTCTAGGCAGTTCGCTGATAACATGTTGTTTTTTTTCTGGATTCTGGGAGTTTGTGGCATTTGTTAGCTTTCAAAAATGTATTGGTGGTGACTTATTTGCTCCTTCAAACTAATTTGCTCTTGTACCTAAATTTGTGTTTATAATGTTGTCTTCTGTTTTTTAAAGAAAAAGTTTCAGGTCCCACAAAACTGGGATCTATCCTTGGTTAAGCAACTAGCACTTGCTCAGCTGTATACTCTAGGTTTTAGGGAGGCAGAGAGGACAAAGAGAATGCTGTCTCTGCCGTGGAATTTCAGTCCACAAACTCAGAAATGTAACCAGCATCTACTTACTTCCTTTATCATTTTATGAGCCTCCCTAGATGCAGCCTGCAGGCAGCTTCCTGAAAGGACTGGTAAAGGGCCTGTCGATCTACTCAAAATGGGGAAAAATGGAAATGGAATTGAAAACAGAAATTAATATGAACTCCATACAATGGAAGAAGGAGTAGGGAAATTAGGGGCTGGGAGGGGCAGGGTAAAGCAGCAAAGAGTGTGTGTGGGCGGTGGGGCTGGACAGACTGACACCACCACATTCTTGGTGGCTGTGGTCCTTCTGGAGAGGCTGAGCAGATCTATTTCCAAGGCCCTCTTTCTGCAAAGTCCACCGCAGCTGGTTAGTTGGCTTTGTTACTCACAATGGCATTCCTGCCATGCCTCCTGAGGTCATCCTGATGAAATGTGAGATTTTTTTTTGTAACACCTGACAAAATCTAAATATTGAGTAGATTGAAAAAAATAACTATAAAGACGGATAGACAGACACACTGTCTCAAGAGCCCAACTTTCAAGTTTAAGAAATTGAAGAGCTAGGAACCTTTCCCTGTGTGTGCCCCTTCCCTCCCCGCTCAGAGGTAAGGACTATCCTGAATTTTGTTAAGTGACTATTCCTTTGCTTTCCTTGATAGCCTTGACATATCCATTTTACCGGAACACTCTGTTGTTCAGTTGTGCAGGTGTTTGAAATTCATACAAATGGAATCACACAGTAAATATTCATCTGTGACTTGCTCTTTTGCCAAAATTGTGTTCCTGAGATGAATTCATGTACAAGTAATCCATTGATTTGAATCACTCTATGGCATTTTGTTGTACGAGCTGGACCACTATTGATTTATCAAGGTTTCAGCTTTTGCAAATCATGCCATCTGATCCTTTTTTGTACATGTCTCCTGGTATACATATTTCTTGATTTTATTCTTGTTTTGTTTGTTTTTTATGGTTCTGGGGGGCTGAACCCAGAGCACTCTACCACTGAGCTACATCCCCATTCCTTTTTATTTTATTTTGAGACAGGGTCTCAATAAGTTGCCCAGGCTGGCCTTGACCTTTTGACCCTCCTGCTTCAGCCTCCAAGTAACTGGGATTACAGGTTTGTGTGCACCACTGCACCCAGCACATAAAAATTTCTCTAAGGTATTTATCTTACAGTAGAATTGATAGTTTATAACTCTGTGCCTTTTCAAATTTATTAGATAATACTAATAAGTTTCTAAAATTATTTGCTAATTCACATGCTTATCAGTCGTAGGTGAGTTTCTTCCAGTTGCTCAATATGTTTATCAGCAGTTGATATTGTCAGGTTTTTCAGTTTTTCTCACACTGGTTGTGTAGCAGCGTCATGCTGTGCTGGGGATTGAACACAGGGCCTTGTGCTTGTGAGTTAAGCATTCTACCAACTGAACTGCATCCCCAACCCACATCATGCTCTTAATTTACACTTTTCTGGTCACTAATAAGGCTGAACATCTTTTTAAGTTTATTGAACACTTTGTGAAATGCCTGTTCTAATGTTTTGCCTTTTTTCTATTGAGCTGTAGTTTTTAATTTGCTTAGAAGATTTTTAAAAATATTTTGGTTATAAATTATTTGCCAGTCATGTTTTACAAATATGTTCTCTGAGTTCGTGGTTTGTCTTTAATGACCAGGATTTTTTAGTGTCATAAACATATTAATCTTTTCCTTTAGGGTTTTTTAAATCTTTCCCTATCCAGAGCATTATTATCCTATAGTATTTTCTACAAGTTTTATGGTTTTGCCTTTTTTTGTGATTTTTTTGGGGGGGTTTTGCCTTTTTAAGTGTTTACTCCACTTGGAATTAACTTGTGGGTGTGCTATAAGGTTGAGGTCCAAGTTCATTACTCTCTAATAGATTAACCACGATCCAGCACCAGTTGCTAGTTCCTCCTGACGTCACCTGTTTATAAGCTCTTTATTCTGTCTTATTGGTCCATTTGTCTATTCCTGAATTAACAGCACACTCTTAATCATCACAGCTTTATAGGAAGCCTTGCTATCTTATAAGGAAATTATCCCACCCCACCTGCACCTTGTTTCTCTCCAACTATTCCTGCCTTCTTGCTTCAGCACATATGTTTTTAAATTGACTTATCAAATTCCAAAAGAAAAAGACATGTGCTGTAATTTTGGTTGAAATTACATTCAACTTTTAAAACAATTTGGGTGGAAATGACATGTTTTTGAAATTGATACTTCCAAACATACAATGGTATATCCTTGCCTTTATAGGTCATCTTTAATGACTTTGATGAAAGCAACTTTTGTCTGTCATGTACATCTGTTGTATGTGCATTTGTATAAGCCTTATTTTATGCTATTTTAAAATACATTGTAAAAGTTTGCATTTTCTCACCATTGCTAGCCTTTAGTAATGCAATTCCTTCTTATCCATCATCCTTGTTAAACACTGTTAGTAACTCTTAGTAGTTTCATCCAGAGATTCCTTGCAGTATTTACTAGTTTCTTTCCTTCCAGTCCTTATACTTTTCTTTCTTTTCTGATTGCTGTGGTCAGGACCTCCTTTTGATGTTAAGTAGAGGTAATGACAGAGGTACCCTTGGTCTTGTCTGGATCTCAAAGTGAATGCTTTCAGTGTGTTACCAATAAATATGATGATTGCTGTAGTGTTTTTTGGAAGCACTGTATTTCAAGGTATTTATTGCTGTGTAAAAAACCGTTCCAAAGCATGATAGTTTAAGATGACAAGCGCTTTATGATTTTCATGACTTCATGGGTTGGCTGTGGGACTGAATTGTAACAGCTCTCTCTTCTAGCTAGAGCCAGCTGCAATTTGCACAGGAGAATCCAAGATGGCCTATGAGATGGAGGGAGTACAGCCATCTCTCTTTCCTCATGGTCTTACTTCCTCCAGGACCTTTCCCTCTGCCTTGCTTTCTAGCTGGATAGTCTGGACTTCCTTTCAGAACATCTCAGGTCTTCTAATTATATAAAGGTGGAAGCCAGGCTTCATAGACCAGACTTAGGAATCACACAAGGTAGGGGCTAGAGTTGTGGCTCAGTGGTAGAGCACTTGCCTAGCGTGCATGAGGCCCTGGGTTCAATTCTCAGCACCACATATAAATAAATTAAAAAAAAAAAAAAAAGAAATCACACAAGGTAACTTCCACTGCATTCTGTAGGTCAAAGCAAGTTATTAAGAAAGCTCACTCTCAGGGGGAAGGAAAATAGAACTGACTTCCTGATGGGGGAGAAGCAAAATTCTAAGTCATGCTTTTCAATCTACCACAAAGCCTATCTTTTGCTGACTGCTTAGGATTGTGATCATAAGTAGACATTGACTTTTAGTCAAATCTGTATGTTCTACAATAGTTATATGATTCTCCTTTAATCTGTTGATGTGATAAATTAAATGAATTGATTTTTTAAATATTACAGATAGAACATTGCACATAAGCATGTGCTCTCTCACAGAGTCACACCCCAAGTCTATTAATCAATTTTCTAATGCCTTATATTTCAGGAGTAAATCCAACCTGCTGGATGCAGCTGCATATATTTTACTTAGTATTTTTGCTTCCCTATCCATAAGTGAGACTGAGTTTCAAGTTTTGTTTCTTGCTCTTCATTGCTAGTTTTGAGTCCAAGGTTATATCCACCAAATAAAATAAATTAGGGACTGCTTGCTCTTTTGCTATAACCTGGAATAAGTTTTGAAGATTGTTTCCTTATTACTGGGTGTTCCTTGAATGTTTGGTAGACCCAGTAGTAAAATCAGTGGAGGCAGCAATGGTGCTACATGCTTCCCTCCGTTTGGTGGAGAGATTTTGAAATATTTTCCATTTTTAAAGTTCATATGCTCAGTTTTTGTTATGTTTGTTTGTTGGTTGGCACCGGGAATTGAACAGGGGTGCTCTACCACTGAGCTACATTCCCAGCCCTTTTTAATTTTTAATCTGAGACAGGGTCTATGCAAAGTTGCTGCGTCTGGCCTCAAACTTGTCCTCCTACCTCAGCCTCCTAAGTTTCTGGGATTACAGGTGTGTGCCACTGTGCCTGGCAGTCTTCGTATGTCTCCTTGAGGAAGTTTTGTTAAGTTATACTCTCCATTTTACCTAAATTTTCAAATCCATTGCATGTAATTGTTTATGGTATTATCACTTTTTAGTGTCTGCAACATCTGTAACCTGGTTCATTTTCACTCCTAATATTGATTTTTGACACGTTTCTTTTTACTTGAAAAGTCTACCAGAATTCTATCAATTCTATTCATATTTTTCAAAAACCCAACTTTGATTGTATTAATTTTTATCTAATTTTTTTCCATTAACTTCTGCTCTCTTAACTGAATTATTTTCTTTTTTCTACTTTGGATTTCTGCTGCTTAATTTGGGTATTAAGCTCATTTCAACCTTTCTTCTTTTCTTCTAAGTACTGCTACCATATTTTCATAGTGATTTGATGATAATTATTTTCCAATTTTCTTTACTATTCTTTGATCCCTGAATCATTTCAAAATGTACACATATGTAAATTTTTTTGTAGTTATCTTCTTGATATTTGTGAGTAAATTTGGACTGCAAAAAGAAAATGAATACATGAATTTGTTAGTAAAATTAAACTACCAAGAAAATGAATAGATGCAATATACTCTCTGGCATTATACAGGCTACTATATAATAATAATAATATACAATATATTTATAATACAATTATATAAAATATATTATAATTATATAGTATCTATAATGTAGGATATTGACAATATTATTGTAATTATTATTATTTTGTGTGTATATAGGCACACACACTAATACATACATACAGACTATGGCTCTCGTTGACTGTTTTCTACCATCTTATTTTGTCCAGTTTTTTTTGCCTCTAGTATATTTTTCCCATCTTCCCTTCTGCTGATTGATTGATTGTGTGTGTATATATATATTTTTTTCTCCTTCCACTTGTTCTTCCCTCTAATAATTAGGAAGCTATACACTAGCACTATACCATCCTATACTAAGTCTAGCCTTATCAATACCTGTGTCTTGTCCTTTGAGCGCTCTCTTCTGCCCAGGCCTTGACCTACTTGCTGTCGCAGAGCCCCGTGCCTGAGGTTGGCTGTGCTGAGGTGGGCTCTACTCACACTGGCTCCTGCTTCCTCTCAGCCCTTGTGTTGGCTCATCCTCTCTTCTTCCATCTCAGACTTTCCTTTTGGAATTATGCTAATTCTACTGGAAGTGTATTCTTTAGAACTTTCCTTAGTAAATTGGGAGATCAAGCCCCCTCGATTCTTGAAAGTTTTTTTGTTGCTTTGCTTTGTTTTCTTTGTTGGCTGGTGATGTGCTTTCGGGTTGATAGCTATTTCCTCTCAACTCATTGAAGGTGTTCGCCGCCTCCTGACTTCCCCTGCTGCTATTGAGTCTCATTTTCATCCTTTGAAGGTGTTTCTTTTCTCTCCATCTTCAAAAAGATCTTTTCTTTTTCTTGACTGTTCTTCAGTTACATTGCATGTCCAAATATGGTTTTTAAAATTTTTATTTATCTTGCTTAGATTCTTAAAAACCTCACACAGGATATGAATACTGAATAAACTGGAAAGAAAGGTTAGGGTCAGTTTATGAAGGATTTTGAAAGTCATAGGAAGGAGTTGGGATTTTTTTTCTATAGAGCAGTGATATTTAAAATGTGCAGCTTATTGCATTACACAAGAATTTTGAAAAATATTTGCTTTCTTGTGCATATTTAAATCAACATGTACAGTTTGCATCATAGGGTTAAATAAGCTATTTCTTACTAATAAGAGAGAATATATCAATATTTTATAAGGTGCAGATTAACTAAAATTGGAATACATTATCTGACATGCCCCAGATATATCATATATAGTATATATTTGGGTAAGATTATGTACATATCTGAAATATAATTGACTGCTTTATTTAATAAAACTGGGCATGGTGGCTCATGACTGTAATCCCTGCAAACTGAGAGGCTGAGGCAGGAGGATTGCAAGTTCAAAGCCAGTCTCAGCAATTTAGCAAGACCCTCAGCAAAATAAAAATAAAAAATAAAAAGGACTGGGGATGTAGCTCAGAAGTGCCTCTGAGTTCAATCCCCAGTAGCTCCCCGTGAAAAAGAAGAAAGCATGCCCACTTTAAATCACATATAATCTTTACCCATTTGTTTTATGAAATATCTTTAAAAATCCATAACTTTAAATATTCCAGTTTCATCTAAAAGACTAAAAGTTACTTATCTAGACTGCTTTAGATGTTCTGAATTTGGGACATCCCACCATGAGATCAACAGTTTCTCACTTGAAGCTTCACCCTTTTCAGACATGAGCAAAACACAAAACGTTAGGAAGACCCATGAACTTAACGTGCTTTCTTGAATCATGAAGGAGGTGGGGCCCTTCAGGGCTGCAACCTCCCAAGAGTCACAGTGGTTTCAACTTCTGTTGGTGAGAATCTTTCTTTCTCTCAAATATCCAAGCGCATCTGGATGCCCCACATTTGCTTTTTCGGAGAGATTCTTACAGATATAGAAAGTTTTGTTCACAAACTGGAATCTGCTTCAAAGGGGAAGGGACTGAGGAACTTCTTTCTTGGAGCAAATGATTGCTGATAGAGATTCGAAGCAAACTCTACCACTTCATTTGGCAGCAGGTCTAAATGATCTCATGGGTAGAGCCTTCTCTGTTCTGTATATAGAGTTTTACGCGGGAAACTGGGAAAAATGGGTCAGAGATTTTTTTCATAGGAACATGTGAGTATTACATGTTCTATTACTACAATGTTGTGGAATTTGTCTTTCTCATAAATGTACACACAGATTTGGTGTATTTTATCTAAGAAAAGTAATTTGGAATTACTGTTAGTTATTTCCCCCCTTCTTTTTCCAAAAGAGAAAAATGTAGAAAAAGTGTTGTGGCAATCTTAGATCTTTGAAGAAGAATTTGATCGAGGATATCCAAGAAGGAGGTTTTTATGGTAAACTGTCATCTGTTACAGGCTGTGTACTTGACAACATGCTAACCACTAAGCAACAATTGCGAGAGTAGCAAATAGTGATTAAGAGCCTGAGGATAGCATTTGACCTCCTGAGCTCAAACCCCAGCTCTACCTCTATTACCTCTGAAACTTGGATAATATTCATAACCTCGTTAGGCTTTTTTTTCCTCATTGGAAGTAGAGGACTAAAATGTTATCTTCCTCAGAAGATTGTTTTGAGGATTATGTGTGTGCGATGCCTCGCACAAAGGCCTGGCTCACGGTTTAACTTTGATAAATTTGTTATTTTTAGCAAGTAAGGGAATAAATCTGCCTAATGTATAAAATTAAATTCTAATTTTACTTTCACATACCACATCACATTTGGGAATTTGGAGGGTTAGCACACTGTAGTGATAGTGAATATGCTGAAAGAGACTTTGAAGAGAATATTCCCAAACGTCTTATATTTCATCGCATGACATACCAATTGGATAAGTGGGGGGAAAAAGAAAACCAGAAAAGACTGACAAAGATTTCAACAATTTTCAAATTTTCCAAATAAAGGGTATCTTGATTTTTAGTTCTTTGTCCAACTCCGTTGTGAAAATGTAATGGCCCGGCAATTTTTCTACTTTATCTTATATGAATTGAAGATAAATGCTGGTTTAGCTCCAGCTTGTTGAGAGTAAGTATATTGTAAGACAATAAATTGTTTGTTAAAATCCAATGATTTTATTTTTAATCAGGTAATTATGATTCAAGGTTACATGCTCTAACTCCTAAATGACATTGAATTGGGTTTAAATAATGTTAAAATATTCAGATTACAAAAAAATAAAGGGAGTCAGTCAGTTATCTTTATTTTTCATAAGATGCCAATATAAACATTTCAAAATGTCTATATGATTGGGTGAATTTTTTACTTTTTATTTATCATTTGTCATAGTTATGAAGATAAATACTGAAGTACATGAAGTGTCCACCCTAAAGGTGGCTCTGATTTGTTGAGTTATCCACTGTAAGAATTTTTTGTCTCTAATTTCTCTAATTTTCGAACCAGAGATCTTATAGTAGACTGTATAGTTTTTTATTGTCCAGAGTCTCCTTTTATTTGGAGAACCGTCTCTTCTTTCTTTATGGAGTTTGGTGGGGCCATCAATCACATACTCTGCTGCCCACTCCCCCTAGTCATGGTGACAGGTAAATAACTAGGCCAGGTACCCCAACTCCTCAGATAAAGTGATTGGCTACACAACCCAAAATGAGCCCATCAAAGTCCTCGTCCTGGGCTGGAGTTGTGGCTCAGTGGTGTAGCATTTGCCTGGCACGTGTGAGGCCCTGGGTTCATATTCAGCACATATAAATAAATAAAATAAAAAGATCGATTGACAACTAAAAAAATGTTTAAAAAGAAATAAAGTCCTAGTCCCAGGATTTTAGCAACAGCTGGGACGGAAGTCTGCCCTCCTTTGGGACATATGGGCTGAAAGGATGTGCATCTGGGATGCTGTCTTCTCATCTGTAGGTCAGATCTGGGAGATGGAGAGAGGGCCTGATGCTGTTGCTCGTGTGCCTAGATTGAGTTCAAGCCTGTCATTGTATTCTCTCACCCTGAATCACGTATGCGCTAAAAATAATTTGAGTTGGGTTTTTGATACTCGCAACTGAAGGAGTTCTGATAAATACAGATATCTTCCTGATGTATTCATAGATGCAACCGTGAACTTTGAAAGTGAATACATTACAATGGAGTACGTTAAAATCATGGTCTGTGTGTCACTTAAATATAGGCAATGTGACATGGCAGCTAAGAGTCCAGAGCTGGGCTCTGGAGTCAAACTGTCTGCCCTTTGATGGAAGGTATGTGTGTTGGGGGTGGGTGCATGGGGACTGGGGCGGGGGATAGAGTTGGGAGATGGTAGAGAAGTGGGGGAAGGTTGAGTGGAAATAGGACACAGAAAGCTAAGAGCTTTCAGAGTGAAACAGGCTTGCCTGGGATGCCATCATTGGAGTCTTTGTCCCTGGAGTAAAGGACCTGAAGAAGATGGAAGAGGGGAAACGGACAGGAAGTAAGAGAGAGCCAAAGTAAACAGCACATATTTTAGGGCTTTGCCTAGTGTTGACTTGCACCAGAAAAGGAGGAAGACATTCTTCTTTTCCTCCCTCATACTCTTGGACTAGAATCACAATTTAACTACATTATAAATGAAATAGATTGCCGTGTGGACAAACCTGAGATCCCAGCCATCATTTATAATGTTATTTCAACGGGAAATATTTTCTGTGTTCCAAGTGACAGGCTTCAGTGGTCTTTTGGAGCAGGATCCATTTGTCAACAAGGGCCTCCTATTGGCTGAGGGGGCAGGTCGCAGCTGGGCTGGTCAGATAGAGAGTCAGCGTTTTGCAATCCAAGAAACCAGACCTTGCTGGGGCGGCCTTCTCTGGACTAATGACTCAGCTAGAGGTAGAGCCCAGGTCCCTACATCTCCAGTTGAGTGGTTTTACTTTCATAACTGAGGCTTGCAATAAAAGAAGAATGGTGACATGCATCTAATGTCCCACACAGCATAATATGCCACAGAAGCGCATAATTAAAAAAAAAAAAAAAAGACAACAGAATCTGACTTTGTGCACAGTGCTGGCCAGCTAGGGATTGGTAATTGGAAATTGTCTTACCTTTCTTCATGTGAGTTGCATGGCAGGGGTGACACCAAGGCTGGATGACATTTTGCCAGACTGTTTAGAGGAATCCAAATATTGGGTAGGAAGGAAGAGGTGGACGAGAGGAGGAAATGGAGAGACCCTCAAGTCTTCTCCAAATGCAAGATTCCTCTATTCCACACCTCCTAATTTTAGAATACGCTAATTTTAGAATAGGCATTAGTAAGCATCAATCACTTGTTGTCTTTTTTCTCTGGGGTACCACAACAACCTGGATTGCAGTAATTCTTCAATAACAAAGATCAATTGGTACAACCTGCCTAATCGGTTATGCAGGACCTAGGAGACACGGTTATAAACAACTTTGCATTAGGAGAGTGATGGGGGAATTTTCATTTCTTTGCAAGAAACATCCCAGGATCAATATTGTCATCGTTTTCTCTACTTGACAGCTGTGGGGCTATCCAAGGGAGGTGAAATGACCAGCCACCTCATAACAAATTCTCTGGAGAGACTGGGAGTTAAAGCAATGATATGAGATTTTATCCAGCAGCTATTGTCCCTGATTAATGGGGCACAAGCATCAGGGAGGTTTATAATTTGATCAGTTGTAACAATAACACAAGATGTTGCCAGTTAGGTTCAGTGACCAGGCAAACCTTTAAGAATACCTCTACATTGGGGCAATAATTATGGGAATCACTTCCCCAATGTCCCATAGCTGGTAAGAAGCGGGGCTGAGACTCACCTTCTGGTGGTGCTCTCCTGAGTGAGGCAGCAGGAGCAGGGGGTTTTGAGATTGATGTTCTGAGACATACACTAGTGTCAGAAATGCCCAAACTGCCAAGAGGTTGTGGTTTTATGGAAACTTGGTGGTAGTGTAAGAATTCCATGAAAAACAGAATCACATTAAAGAATTAAGGGAGATGTTTTAGGAATGTAAATAACACAACAAATGGGGCATAAAAATTTCTTTTACCAGATTACGGTACTAACTACTGTTTATCTAAAATGAGCCTTTAATAATGTTTTAGATCAAACTACTCATTCAGGAAGTTATTAGAGTAATTTCTGCAATGAGGCAACAGAGTAGATCTGTTTTAATGCATTCTGTCTGGGAGGCTAGAGTGGTTAAGACCAAGCGGCTCTGGAGCAAAACTAATGTGGATTAAGTCTTGGTGCTGCCACTTCCTGGCTAGCTAGGGTTAAATGATTAAATTCATACCAAGAGTTTGAAAAACACCTGAAACAGGAAAAGTTCTTGGTAAATAGCAGTTAGCACTGAGCAGAACAGCACATGATTGATGTGATGACATTGAAGGGATGGTTCTCCATTTGCAGGGAATGTAGAAACTGGCTGGAAAAAGCAAGCTTCTGTTTGTAATGTGCCTCGGGAAGAGGTCTAGCAGCTCCTTTCATTAAGGTATGCACTACTGCATACCTTAAATTTTATCCCAATAAAATCTGAAGAAATGATATTTAAGCACATAAAAGATCAAAGAGAAATCTTTGTGCAGAAAGTGAGCTATGACCTGGATTTTGAAGGTGTGGTTTACCACTACAGAAATCTTAATTCGAGGACTTTGATAAAGTGACTGGTCCATTACCAGTATCACTCACGCTGATTCACTTAGTGAACACCTTCTCTGTGCCAGACCCTGGGATCATGGTCATAAAGGACTGACTCTGAGGTGCTCCTATCCTCAAGGAGCTCATGGTCTGTTATAAGAAGTTATATAGACGCAAAAGGTGAGGTTGAATGTAACATGGAACAGCAACAGCAGCTGGCAACCAGTGGTTTCCAGAAATTCTACTAAGCTCATGGGAAGTGAGTTAGTCTTTGGCACACAAGGAACCCAGATGCCCGATGTAAGAATGGCTATGAGGGGACGGACCTCTGGGGTAAGATAGGTGTTGGAACTAGTTCTCCCTTGGCTTTGCAGGATGGGGAATTTAACCAGGCGGCTCAGAGCCTGATGAGACCTCCATTAAATGAGCAAGAGATGAATCAGAATGAGAATTTATTAGACTTCTAACTGAACGACAGGCCTGATCATCTGCGCAACCCCTGATTCTCCTCTCTCCCTCCGCCCTCCACCATTCCTGGCAGAAAGACTCACATGGAATAAATTATACACCAAGAGATTGATTGGAGTGAGTCAGGTACATGGACATTTTCTACCCTAAGAACAGTCGTCTTAATGACATGACCACTTTTGTGTCTGGATAATTGCTTTTCTCTACCCCTCTTTTTATACTTTTTTTCTATTATGACAGTTTGTTTTTCATTTAATGAAAAAATTTTTGCATATAATTTCCAAGTTTCTAGCTCATTTTACATTGGCTATGTTTTTAGTTTCTTCCTGATGACATTCAAGGAGGAAATTCAATTTCTTATTAGTATGTTCCAAATTCTACTATAGAAAGGGATACGTTGGAAGTTTCTGTAGAAAACAAATACTATCCTAGTAGTTGATTACTTTTTTCCTGAGAATTCCAACTTCTTCCTGACTTTTTGTCTCATCTTTTGTCCTAGATCTTGAATATTAATTTTAGACTCAGATTTTTTTTACTTAGTTTTTTAAAGTTAGATTTCTGTTTGTTGATTATGTAACAAATTTTATTTGGTTAATTGAATAGGATTCATATCTCACTTTGAAACCTAGCTCATTTGTATCCGGGCATCCATTTGGCTATCGTTATGAGGTGGTATGAAACCTGAGAAAATCAAACGGGTGCTCTGCCTGATGGAAAGTCGTTGTTTTCAGGTAACATCAAATTTCAATAAATCACGAAGGAAAAGAAATCAGGCAAGAACTCACGTGTGTAAGAAGGATGGGATGGAGCTTTGTCCTTCCTGAGTCAGGATAGGTGTTGGCAGATGACCTCTCTTTTCCTGACCCTGCCCATTGACTGTCTCCCAACTATATTAGGGAGATGTGACAGAAGAGTGAGATTCTACAATGTGATTTGGAGCCTAACTGGGTTTGTCATATGAATAACTCTAGAAAGAATGGGGGTGTTGGTTAAATGCTGTCCAGGTAAGTTTATCTGAATTCTTACCAGGCAAGGTGGGCTCTTGTCAATTTCCAGGAGGCTGACCCGGCCACGGGTAGGGCAGGGCCAGCCAGGGTTTGGCGAAGCAGAAGATTGGAAATCATCTGAAATGCTGAGGGCCAGCACTGGGACAGGGCAAGCAGGGCTCGACTTACACAGTGATTTGATGGTCTAGAAACAAAGGGAAGAAAACGGGGACACTAAGAGTGTACTAAGATCTTAAAACTTCAAATTAGCACCAAACATTCAAATCAACTTCAGAGATTCAGGGGAGTGCTCATGAATTATGACATATAACACATAATACTACCCATTATTACTTATTATGATAGTTGACATTTGAAAATTAGTTTTGCTTTTATAATACTATTTAATTCTTGGAATAAAGATAAAAGGAAGAAAGGGCAAATATTATTCTAATTTTTTAAGTAAAAGAAACTGGACGCAGAAAGGAAGACTGAGTTGTTTATTGTGGTTTACTGAGAACGATGACTCACTCCCAGATCAGCATGCTGCCACCATAATATTATTTCTACAGGGATAAATAATGGAAGCATTAATAAATAAAGGATCAGTTGTTAATAAAGAAGCATGAAAGAAGTGTATGCATGATAGCTAGGAAAGGATTTGGAGCAAGGGATGGAAAACTGTTCACACTAGCCAAAGAAACAGGTGTGGTGGAGAGCTACCAGGCTATGTAGAAGGCAGGCCCAGGGACCAAGAACAGGAATCAGGGATCATCTCTCCTGGGACTCCAGTCTCTACTCAGTCTTGTGTTCCCCTCTGGAGACTGGCTTCCTTTCCCTGCTCTTTGCTTCTTTTCTGCTCAGACCTTGGAAGGCTTTGGTTCCCAAGGCTAACTGACTGTTCCTTGTGATCCAGATCTATTCCAAACTCCTGGGGAAAAGAGAAAGGTTGAAAGTGGCCCCGGGCATCATCCCTGGGGGCAGGACAGGAGAGTTTACTATTTCACGGACATTCAGCAGGGCCTGCGGGTGTGCTAGAAGTGGGGTAAAGAGGTACTGTGCACAGGGACTAAGGGTGTGTGTCAAAAGCTATCTGAACGGCCCCTATAATCAAAAACTAAAAAAGAAGACAATATGCCTTTACTTATTATGATAAAATGCCAAATTCAGTTTAAGAGCGTTGTTTGTTAGCACACAGGGTCTGATTTTGGGCATTTCAATAACAACAACAAAAAAATCCTAATGAATTTAGAAATGGTTCAGAGGAGAATTATAAATTTAATTTTGATTGGAAATTTAGACATTTTTAATAAAGATAAGTAGAGGCATTAATTCAGTGTATCAGTTGGGTGTGGTGGCACACGCCTGTAATCCCAGCAACTGGGGAGGTTGAGGCAAGAGCATTGCACGTTCAAGGTCAGCCTGGGCAATTTAGTGAGACTCTGTCTCAAGATAAAAATTTAAAAAGCTGAAAATGTAGCTAAGTAGCAAAGTGCTCCTAGGTTCTATCCCCAGTACTACAAAAAATAAAAATAAAAGTTTAAAAACAGAGATCTTAAAAGATACAAAAGGACATACATTGAAAATTTAGTCTTCCACATATATGCTCAGCGACCAGTTCCCCGTGTTGGAAGTCATTGCCATTTTTAGTTCTGGTGTATTTTCCTAGAAATGTGTTCTCACATCTTGATTTTTCCAGTATACTTTAGAAATCATTCTGTAGGAGTACAACTAGGGCAACCTCGTTCTCTTGACAGCTGCACAGAATTCCATGTGTGGGTGTGATGTACCATTGACCAGTCTTGGGTAGATGACATTAGTATACTTCTAGTCTTCTGCTATTACTACTCTTGTGTATCCTTCTTGTTGTTGTTGCTGAGAATGGAACCTGGGGCCTTGCCCTTCCTAGGCAAGTACTCTACCACTGAGCCATGTCCCCAGCTCCTATCCTTGTATGTACTTCTTTTTATATACAAGTGAATTTATCTAAAGGACAAAATTCTGCCAGGCGCAGTGGCGCACGCCTATAATCCCAGCACTTGGGAGGCTGAGGCAGGAAAATCGCGAGTTCAAAGCCAGCCTCAGCAACTTAGCGAGGCCCTAAGCAACTCAGTGAGACCCTGTCTCTAAATAAGATAAAAAACAGGGCTGGGGATATGGCTCAGTGGTAGAGTGCCCTTGGGTTCAATCCCCAGTACCAAAACAAAAAAAACAAAAAAAAAAAAAAAAAACAGGACAAAACCCTAGAAATGAAATTTTAAACGTTTTATTTTGAAAGAAATGATTAAACTTCTTTTGGTAGAAATTTGTCTTTCCAATCAACAATTTTGTAGTAGCATAGGTTTTTCCATATTTTCAGCTCTGTTTAGAATTACAGTATGGCTAGGTCCTGCATCTTTCACTTTCTGAGAGACATTTTCAATCTTTATCTTCCAGTCCCCTGTTGACATCCCCTGTATGTTGGCTATTATATTTTTAATTTATAAGAAACTTTCTTCTGCTCTTTGTGACTTTTTCATAGCATTTTAGTCTTATTTAATGAATCCAAAATTGCATCTTTCTATAGATAATAAACTTTTAAAAATTTTCCCCATATTCCTGCATTTTTTAAAAATTTTTAAACTTTTTTTGTGGGGAGGGTTTGGAGGTGAATGAGAGGTAGGGGGAGGAAGCTTTGCCTTGAATGTTAAAAGATTGGCCCCAAATGCTCCGTGTTCCTTAACTGATAGTTTATACTTAAAATGTTAGCTGCCCCTTCTCTCCCTCTCTCTGTGATTTAATTCTCCACAGAATGGGAGTCCTTTCCCCCTTTGGGGAGGGAGCAGGGTGGTAGGTGAGGTAGGTCCAGGCTAATGGTTCCTTCTTCTTTCTACAGACTTCCATCCAATCATCTTGAGAGGCATCTCTCATCCCCACTTCCTCACTACTTGGTGCAGTCAATTAGTGCTGAAAGTTCAATTCTGAACTTTCCAGAATTCTGTGCACATCAGCTGACTTCTTTTTGCCTTTTACATACAGACAGCCATTTCTTTTTCTTTTTGCTAGCTAAATCAATTACTACTTATCCCCTTTTCCTCATCTTCCAAAAACATCTTGTCATCTCTCCCATGCTTTTTGTTCTGTATTGTAATTTTAGGGAAGTAGTACAGATAAATATGTATGTACGATTTACCAATTGTACAAAGTGGTTTATAAGTTTGTTTTAATCTGTCAGAAGTTCTTCTCTTGTGGATATATTTCAAATTTAATAACTTTGATAGGAAAGAAAAGTACTAAAACATAAGTTTCTGCAGGTATTCATGTTTACTGTAACTCAGCCCCAGAGCCTGTTAGTTTTAAAGTGGTTTTTAGGTTCAGTGTCTGTGCTGGTAATGTTCATATCATAGTGCACATCAGTAAATTCACAACAATCTTTTGAGAAGTGATTATCATATCAGGCTTTTTTATTTTTGAAGTCATTTTCTAACTGGAATCACAGTTTGAAAGTCAATTTATAACTAATTTTCCTACCACTTATGTTTTCCCAAGTGGAATACTCTTAAATAGTAACTACTATGCCTTGCTTTTAATGGCAAATAAAATTGCCAGTACTCAACAGTGAACATCAAATCTGTGTGTGCAGGAATACATCATAATTAAGAAGGTCTTGCTAAGTGAAGTCTCAACTAAATACAGTAAAAATTACATGAAATGTATTGGCTGACCGGACAGAAGTACTTTAAAATGCTTACATTACTAATTTCCAGAAGGATTAAGAATATTTCTTTCTGGAATGTGAAACCACAGATGGAATCGCTTCTCTCCAGGGATGGGCTTAGTGGGTATACAGTAAGCTTTTCCCATCTGTAATGTGATAACCAACTTTATTACTGTGCTATGTTGGGAGAAAATTATCTCCTACAATATATTTTTTAATACCCTTGGGTAGACAAAAATGAGAAATTGGACCTAATGTCATTTTTTCCCAATTTAACTTTTTCCATTATTCTAAAAGAATTTTGATTTTGAAAGCAGTTTTATTCTTTGGAACTCTTAATAAGCTCCCATAACAGAAACAAGTTACAAAAATTACTGTTTTCAAGTTAAACATGTGTTGGGTGTCATATGCTGGACTGGTCATTGTTAGCATAAAGTATATTATATTCAGTGAGCATTTTCCAAGTCCCATTGACATGTGATTTTAAGCTGTTAATTTACAAGAACACATAAGCATACTTTGTAGGCAGGTGGTATAGCATGGAGACTGGGTGGGACTGCCTGGGATTTGATTCCCAAATTTGCCATTTTCTGGTAGCATGGTCATTATCAAAATGTGGCAAAGATAGCTATCTTCAGGGCTGTTGTGAGAACTGAATGAGGTGGCACTGGGAAGGCATTTAATGTAATGACTGTCTACTGTAAACACTTAATAAAAGTGAATCCAAAGAGAAATACAGGGATTGTCTCACAATCTACTGGGGTCATTTAAGACATGCACACACTGATAAAATTACAAGACATTGTATAACATATTGCCAGAGTGAGAGGACCCCAGGTTACAAGATCAACAGGGCTTGGAGAAGGGAGATGTCAGTGTGAAATGGATGTGTCCAGGGGCATTTTCCCCAGAGAAGGAGCAGAGATGGGTCTTAAGCCAGACCCTGAAGAAATGGACAGAGAAGGGTGCTGGACAAAGATGTGCTGGAACAAAACGATAAGAGCAGGTGCATATCTGGTGAGGAGTAATGAGTGTTTGTCTATTGAATAAGTGACTCAAAGAATGGTTTGGCTGGTGTGTGGAGAGTGACGAGGGGAACTGTGTGTGGGGGAGAGTAAGGTTAGGGCTGTCCCCATGCCACTTTAGTAGAGCATAAGGAACAACCAGGAGTTTTGAATTGGGAGACAAAGGGGATGGAGAAGATAGTGGCACAGTGACATTAGAGGTGCAGGAAAAGGTAAAAAAAGGAGTGGAGAGTAGTTCCTCTAAGAAGTCAAGTAGGAGTGACTTGCTGCATGTGTAGTTCAGGCTAATTGCAAAATAAAAATAACTAATAAAAAGAATTTTAAGAATTTACAAGACTCAGGCCTAAATAGATAAAGGATGGAGAGAAAGAGTTAAAGGTGTTTTTAACTAAGGCTGGGAGAGAGAGGAAATCATGGGAACAGTGATGTTGGATGGGGTGCCAAGCCAGGAATTAGAAGTTTTCAGGAGGAAAAAAAAGTAACACCTCCCCACCACTTAGGTACCGGGGATTGAACCCAGGGTGCTCTACCAGTGAACTGCATTCCTAGTCCTTTGTACTTTTTGAGACAGGTTCTTGCTAAGTTGCTGAGGCTGGCCTTGAACTTGCCATCCTCCTGCCTCAGCCTCCCAAGTTGCTGGGATTACAGGCATGTGCCACTGTGCCTGGCTTGTTTTTCTTTTATAAGACATGGACACAGTTCTAGTTAAAAATAACAGCAAACAATGGGAATATATAAAATAGAAAAATGAAAGTCCTTTTCTCCACCTCCTAATTCCATTCTTTTGGAGTAACCACAGTGATCATTTGTTACATAGCTTTGTAGGCTGATTTCTGTGTTCAAATCAACTTTAAAGAAAAAAAAAAAAGGAAATAGAATGCTAATATACAGAGTTCTCTTTACCTTCTTTTCTACCTATTGGTATTTTTCATACTGGGGTATCTTTTCATGGTAAGAAGTTATTATAATTGTTTTAACTCATTCCCCCACAGATAAACAAATAACATTCCAAAATTTGCTATTATTATGCTTAATGAGAAGTCATATTTTTCTTTGAATATTATGACAGTAATACTGGTACAGGGCAAACATTCATGTGTGAAATTGCTGAGTCAAAGGCTATGCACATTTAAATTCTTCCCTGACTTAGGCAAAGTGTTCATCAAAGAGTTATGCTCAGTTATATTTCCAGAGTATGAGTCTGCTGCCCACATCCCTGCTAAAACAGAATATTACAGATTTTACTGAGTAATCTATCAGACAAAATGTATCTTGTATTAATTTTTTCCTTTTTTTGCAGTACTGTGGATTGAACCCACAGGCACTCTACCACTGAGATACATCCCTGGCCCTTTGTTTTTTGTTTTGTTTTGTTTTGTTTTTTGTCGTTGTAGGTGGACAGCATGTCTCTATCTGTTTATTTTTATGTGGTATTGAGGATCGAGCTCAGTGCCCCACACATGTTAGGCAAGTGCTCGGCCACTGAGCTGCAGCCCCAGCCCCCTTTGTATTTTTTTTCTGTGGAGAAAGGATTTAAATTGCCCAGACTGGCCTTGAACTTGTAATCCTCCTGCCTCAGCCTTTCTAGATGCTGAGATTACAGGTGTGTACCACAGCACCTGGCTTAATGTGCTTTTCCTTAATTATCAGTAAGTGCTTTTCCTTAATTATCAGTACCTATGAATATATTTTCATAGGTTTTATTAGGTATTTAAATTTTTTCTTCTAGCATTATTTTGGTTTTGGGCTCATAGAAGTCTAAGTGATGATGGAAAGTCCTGATTAGGCATCACAGAAGCAATGAGATGTGGTCCAGAAGCCTGGGTGAGAATTAGTGGTGGTGCAGTGATAGCTGAAAGCCTGAGTGCATTTAAATTCCCTGTAAAATCCTATGAAGAATAGAATACAAAGCCCTTAGGAAATCCAGAGTTAGGAAAAGAGGGAGCAAGTGATAGAAATTGAGCAGTAGAAGCTTAGCAGTTATACATGATAACTAGTGTAGGGACTTGGGGTTAAATCACTTGAAATCCTAAGCCTCAGTTTCCTCATTTATAAAATGAAAAGTTGAATGGCTCTTCAAGTATAAAATTCCTGTTTCTATCAATTGTACCTAAGAGCTGAGACTGTTGCATGGAAGTAGTTGACAATTTCAGAAAGCTTATGGGATTTTGCAATAGATGGTCATTTAGGATAATCAAGATGGGGCTGGGACAATTCTGTGGTAGGGCATACTCAGAATGACAAGCATACTAAGGATTGATCCCTATCACCACCAAAAAATAAACAAGTGAAAAATAAAATATTATGTTATAGCCTATGAATTGCTTACTTTGCATGCTTTTTTAAAATTCTAAGCTTTTTCTTTTCTTGTCTTTTCTTTTATCCACTACTGGGGACTGAACCCAGGGCCTGCACATGCTAGGCAAGCACTCTATTACTGAGTTACAGCCCTGTCCCTTATTTTTTTATTTTTGGTACCAGGGATTGCCCCCCTAGGGGTGCTTAACCACTGATCCACCTCCCCAGTCCTTTTTATATTTTATCTTGAGGCTGAGTCTTGCTAAGTTGCTGAGGACCTCGCTAGGACTGGCTTTGAACTGGCGATTCTCCTCCCTCAGCCTCCTGAGTTGCTGGGATTACAGGTGTATGACACAGTGTCGGGCCCTAGCCCTTATTTTGAAACAAGTTCTTGCTAGGTTTCCCAGACTGGACTTGACTTTAATTTTTCTGCCTCAGCTTCCTCAGTAGTTGGGATCACAGGTGTATATCACTGTGCCCAGATAAAATTCCAAAATTAAAAAAAAAAAACACAACTTTTTATTTGGAAATAATTTCAAATTTATAGAAAGATTGCAAGGAACACCCACTCTTTATCCAGTTACCTATTGTTAATAGTTTGTCATTTTAGTTTCTCTTTTGATATATATATATTTATTGTATGTGTATTTTTTTCCTGAGTCATATGTATACTCTGTCCCTTTGTTCCTAAATACCTCAGTGTATATTTTCTAAGAATAGGGACATAACTGCAGTAGTTACCAATTTCAGTGACTTTAACACTGAAGAAATACTTCTATCTAATCAATCTACCATTAGTGTTCCTATTAACCCAATAATGTCCTTTATAGAATTTTTTCCTCCTCAAGGAAAAGATCCAGTCTAGCATCTCATATTACATTTAGTCGTCATGGCTCTTCAGCTGGAAGATTTTTATAGCCTTTGTATTTTATGACATTTTTATCTTTGAAGAATATGACTCCCTTTTAAACAAAACAAAACTTTTCTTATTTGGATTGATCCAATATTTCCTTATGACATTCTTCATTTCCTCATTTAGATGCTGTCATGAGGAGTCCCATCTGGAGGTAAATATTGTCAATTTGTCCCTCATTTGTGATGTTAACTTTGATTGCCAGATCAGGGTTTTGTCAGTTTCTCCAATGCAGAATTAATCTTTGTTTGCAACTAATAAGAAATCTGTGAGAAAACCCTCTAATATCATACAAATATCTTGTTCATCATCTAAATTTCTTCCTACATTTAGATCTACCCTTGGTTCTTGCCTTACCCACTCTGCCATAATGATTGCAAAACAGTGATTTTCCAACTCTAGCACCCTACCACAGCAAGAATATTTCATTTTTCTCCACCTATTTTATGATTGATTTATGAATTCCTTTTAAAAAATATTCTAACCTATTTTTACATGTAGGCTACATTTAAAAGCTGTGATAAAGACTATTACAAAATTCTTTCCCTCTATTAAGAATGAAAAGTCTTATGCCTGCAATCCCAGTGACTCAGGAGGTTGAGGCAGGAGGATCACGAGTTCAAGGACAGCTTCAGCATCTTAGTGAGACCCTGTCTCAAAAAAAAAAAAAGTACTGGGGATATAGCTCAATGGTAAAGGCCCCTGGATTCAATCCCCAGCACCAAAAAAAAAAAAAAAAAAAAAGTAATGTCTACAATTTTTATGAATTAATTCAGTTATCTGGAAAAAAAGTCTGGTAAATGCAATTATCCCAACTTTAGAGAAAAACATGAAAGTAGGCAAGAAGTCTTTATACTAAGTAAATGCCCCCCAAATATTGGGGTTATTTTAGCATTCTTTTTGTTATATATTGAAAATATTATTTGGATTTCTACACCTTTCTAGATAAGACAACTCAAGGGTGTGAGTGTGTGTGAAAGTGTGTGTAGAGGGCAGAGCTGCAGCAGTAACAAGAAGAAGAACAGAAAGACTACTTATGAGCCCCAGATTGATGAGACTCAGAGGACGGCAGGGACAGACTGGGCTAGGTCTACTCACTGAAAGGTGATGAGTACTAAGTACTCCTAAATCCTGGAGGACATTGTGGTGTCAACTTTTTTTCTTTAACAATACCTCTGGATTGGGGTTGGGGCTGGGGCTATAGCTCAGTTGGTAGAGTGCTTGCCTCACGTGCACAAGGCCTTGGGTTCAATCCCCAGCACAACCAAAACAAAACAAAACAATACCACCGGGTCCTAAGGAATAGGTTCAATTATATGGTGTTTTGTTAGTTTAAGGCAGAAAAGTTGGTGAGATTTCAGGGGGGCAAATCAATAAAAGTGGTTTAAACTGTTTCTAGTGCTTTAAGATGAAAACCTGGGTTATCTAGAACATTTTATCATATTCAACCTCCAATAGCCCCTTTTCTAATCCTGTCAGATAAACAAGGCATTGCTGAAACATTTTTTATTTTTCATTTTTATTTTTTGCAGTACTGGGAGTAGAACCCAGAGGAGCTCTATCAATGAGCTATATCCCCAGCCATTTTTATTTTGAGACAGGATCTCATTAAGTTTCCCAGACTGGCCTTGAACTTGTGATCCTCCTGCCTCAGCCTTCCAAGTAGCTGGGATTACAGGTGTGTACCTCACACAGGCTTTAAAGCCGTCTTTAAGGTTAATATTGAAAATAATGAGTCTGGGCAAACATTTATTTATACACTAACTGGCTTCCTCACCAGTTGTTTCAGGGAAACATTAATCACCATTAAGTAAATAATTCCCTGCTGATCCACACCCTGCACGGAGTTGCCCTGTGAGAAGCAGCTTTATTGTAAACCCAACTGTAAATTGTAAAATTAAAATGATGCTCATATTTGAATGAACTGTTGATCATCTGTGTTTGGTATCTTAATATCTGTGGCACTCTCTTGTGATTGGGAATCATGGTAGACTCTCCTCGTATGTTTGTGTTTGTTCTTATGCATATTTCCCCTAAAAGGACGCCTAAGTGAATTTTGGGTATGCTGTTTTGCCTATGTTTTAAATCAGAACATTGAAAACACAACCAACAAGTCTTCAAACTGTCTAGCTACCGTGTGTGTGTGTGTGTGTGTGTGTGTGTATGAAAAAAGATTGAAGGTTCAAGATATAACGGAGGCATATGCTATTATTGAAATTCTGTTTGTTGTAATAGAATTAAGTCTTATGGAAATAATCTTTCTTACAATGCCAGTTTGACAGCTATGAGTTTTTTGTTGATTTGTGTTTTGCAATGGTGGTCTCCTGTCTTTGAACTGCTTGTTCTGTATCTACATTAGTTCCTTGGCTTACACCTTGGAAATAATTTTGATGGACGGTAATAAAACATTACATAATGGTGATTCCTCTGAAATTACTTTTAAGCATACTGAATTCTTATTGATTTCCATTTTATATAATGGCATTTCTATTTTATACATTAGTACTTTTTGTAATACTAAGACTTTGCATATTTCCTTTCTTTTGGCAAAAGCAAACAGAATCCATAAAGCAGCTCTGATACATAAAGTTCGGTGCTGGTATAAAGTTGCTTCATTTACATATCAATGGATGAAGAGAGTCACTGACTTTGTAAAAATGATTCCCAAGCCATAACAAAAAAATCCCAAACTAAACAAAAATACCAACCAACCAAACAATAAGACGGTGGGAATGAACTTTTCTGTATTTCTATATACACAAACTTAAGACAACTCAAATTTAATAAAAGTATGATTTTATAGGTCATCAACATAAGAAACAATTTTGGGTACTTATTTTGAACTCAGAAATTTTGTAGGCATGAGAATTTAATATATCCATGGCCTACCTCATGAGTCAGATGGCTTTTTCTCATCAAAGTCCAAATGAAAAATTCACTGCTTTTACAGTAAACTGTGAAAATTATTGGCAGATGTAGGAACACAGGCTCATTTGTTTTTATGAAACCCTAATTCAAGTTTAAAGTAATTGTAAGACAGTTATACAAAGTAGAATTCTCTTCCTCAGTTTTCTTATTTCTTGAGGGCAGTTAATTATTTGTGATAATGGCATACATATGTATACATAAAATTGTTCTATGTATTATTGTTGGCACACAGTCAACCACCTTTTTCCTTAATCTCTGAAAAATGACTAAACATTTACCCAGGTCAATAGCTGGAAGGGGCTTTTCCTCCAAGTGCTAATTCAGTTTGCCTGTTGTTTCTTTGGGACTTGAAGCAATTAACATGTATGGGAAAACTTCCTGTATTCATAAAGCATTTCCACCCTTTTTAACCAATGTCTGCCCCTCCCCTGAAATTTTTTGGGACCATTTGTTTTCTCTACTTCTCCCAGTGATTTTATCATAATTCGAGACTTTTTTTTAAAAAGCAAAATGGAATAAATATGAAATACTATGAACTTTCTTATTCTTGTTTTGTTTTTGTTTGTAATTCACCTTTAGGTGGCTGTCCTTTAAAGAAGTAACCCTATTTGAGAGAAGGTGACTTAAGGGTATTCTAGCTTCCTCAACTAGAGTATAAGACTAGGACAGAAGGAAGCCAAAAGGGAGGTTGATCAGCATTCTACCCCAAGAGTAATCAATTCTGTTTAGTGGTTATTAAAGGGAGGAAAGAAACCAAGCAGGGACCATTCTGGTCCTTTCATGTTTTATACTCAGTGCTGCTACACAGTATTCCTTCCACATTCTACTGCACGCTGCCTAGAAGAAAGGGCCGCAGAACATCAAATGATCATTCCTTTGCACAAGCGCTAAGGACAGCAGCGAGCCGAGCCGGGGGTGGCTCACTGACAACCTTCCACTAAAAGTCACACTGCATCAAACGGTGCTGATTGTAAGTAGGCCACCCAGAGAAGGTGCGCCCTCTGAAACAACACCGAACCCACTCCTCTCCTTCATTCAGGGGAAATGTTTAATACTTCAGAGCCATGTGCGTGCAAGGACGTGAACACACCGTTCCCCTGGGACTCCTCCATCTGGGTCTGGGGGTGCCCGGTCTGCACTGGTCATTAAGCCACGGTAAGAACAGCCCCGCATGACACCTGCAAAGGCCCGCTCCGCACACCTCCCGCATGGAACGCGTCAGAGTACCCAGCGCCGTCATTCCCTGTCCCTCGGCAGGGGGGCGACCCTTCCATTTGGAGCCCCCTTCGTGCCCGCCGCGACTTCTAACAGGGGCCGAGCGTTCGCCCCAAGTCTTGGGGCCAGACTTTGTTCTCGGGTCTTACAGGGGAGGCGGCCCGGCGCCACCGCGGACTCCGCCGAGGGCCGCGCGCGGACGGGGTGTCCGCGCGGTCGCGGGGCCCCACCTGTGCGTCCGCTCAGCCCTGCGCGGCCGCGGCCGCCCGGGCGAGCCCCTTCCTGCACAGGCGCGCGGCGGCGATGCTGCGAGGGCGGCGCGCGCCGCGGACACCGGTGCTCGGCGGCAGTTGGGCTCCGCCGGGCCCAAGAGCCGCGGGCGGGAGGCGCGCGAAGACCCCGCCGGCCGCGGCGCTCAGGGCCCGCGCGAGCGCGCTCGTTTGGTGCGCGCGCGCCCGCGGCTCCGCCCCGCCCGCCCGGC